>PVJX010017282.1:0-38650 GCA_004027295.1 Dolichotis patagonum | reverse complement strand
TGAGTACCATCCAGAGCTATTATTCCAAAAAGGGATGGAGGGTATTAACATAGGGCAGTGCAGAGCATCAGCCGTGTCTTTCTTTTAGTTTCTTTAACTTTACAGCATAATTCATCTGTTGGGATGCAGCATCTTTTTTTTCCTGTGTATGTTGAGTTTTACAAATTAGCTTTTTTTAAAAAGATGCATTTCAATATTAGGATGATTACCAATGTTAACCCTTAAGACTGCGTATTGCCTGGCACCATGGTTCAGGCTGTAATATAGGAGGCAGAGGCAGGAGGCTGGCAAGTTCCAGACCAGCCTGGATTACTTAGAGAGACTCTGTCTCAAAATAAACGGAGTGGGGATGGAGCTCAGCACGCTCTGGGTTCAATCTCTAGCATTGTAAAAAATATAATATGAATTACAGGATTTTTTTCATCTACCGGAGTTAATTTGTTTTTTGCTTTTTTAAAACCTGCTCTGAGCAAAGGAACAGATTTTTGTAGGCTGCTGTGAAATAGTGCATTATAACACTTAGTTGCTAGACAAGACAGATTCCTAAGCCCCTCACAAGGCTCAGGCACGAAAGGTCTGAAGAATGATCTTGCATAAAAGAGCCACTAGGTTTGCAGTAAAAATCAGTTCGCAGGACTTACTAAGCACCTGTAAAATCATAGCACTGTGATACAGGATCCTCATTTGATACTGGATCTGGGTCCAGTTTTTTTCTTTTTCTTTATGCTGAGAAGCAAACCTAAGGCTTCGTAAATGCTAGGATCTTATGCTGGCACTAAACTACATACCCAGCCTCAGATCCAATATTTTTAATGGTGGTAGTGCTGGTTATTGAACTTAGGGCCTTCATATTGAGCCACATCTCTAGTACTTTCTTTATATTTAATTTTTAGACAGGGTCTAATTCACCCAGGCTGGGCTAGAACTTATGATCACCCTACCTCCACCTCCCAGAGTGCTGGTGATCACAGACATTGACTTATTTCTTTATTGTAGTAAATCAACAAGTTTACTGTATTTTTTTCTTCCCCAGTATTAGGGGATAAAGTCAGGGCATCAAGGTGTTAACCAGAAGTTCTACCATTGCTGTACAACACCAGCTCCATCTTACTAATTTTTAAATGTACAATACAGTGTTAATGATAAGCACAAGGTTGTGGCTCAGAGCTCTAGAACTGGCATGACTAAAACTACACCCACTATAGAACTCCCTGCACCCCTTCCTGGAAACTGCTATTACCTGATCTGGACTTGGTTATATTAGGTACTATACAATGCTAAAGTAATTACTTTTTATGATTGACTTATTCAGCATAATGCCCTCAAGTTTAGTCCATTTTGTAGCATGTGATAGAATTTGCTTTTAAAGCTGAATAGGTGTTCACTTTGGCAGCACGTATGAATAAAATAGAAACATCATGTATTTTAAAATGTAACATGAAGTGTGATGCACTGTGTATATATTTAAAAGCTGAATGGTATTACTTCATTATTTTGTATATGTGCCAAATGGTGTTTATCCACTTCACCTTTGATGAAAGTGGTGACTTCTACTTTGTGTGTGTGTGTGTGGTGCTGGGGATTGAATCCAGAGGCATTCTGTCACTGAGCTATGTCCCCAGTTATATCTACTACCAACAACTTTAAGTTTTTAAAGTAAATTATCCAGGCTGGCTTTGAACTTGAGATTCTCCTGCCCCAGATTCCTGAGTACCTGGGATTACAGGCATGTACTATTATGTCTGATTTGCTTCTGCCTTGACTACTGTAAATTATGCTTCTATGAACACAGATATGTAAAGTATCACTTTGACATTCTGTAGTGAATTCTTCCAAATATACACCCACCACTGGGTCTGCTATATTATATGGTAATTTAAAAAAATTTTTTGAGGAACTTCCATACTGTTTTCCATTGTGACTGTATAATTTTAAAATGCCAACAGTGCATAAGAGTTCCATTTTCTTCACATCTTCTCCAACACTTGTTAAATTTGTTTTTAATAAGGGCCAACCTAATGGGTATAAAGCAGTATTTTGTTGCAGTTTTAATCTGCATTTACTTGATTAATGAAGTTGAGCATCTTATATGCCTATTGGCTGTTTGTATATCATATGGAAAGTGTCTATGCAATCATTTGCCCTGCCTTTTTAAGTTTTGTTTTGAGACAGAGTCTTGCTAAATTGCCCAGGCTGGCTTTGAAATTGCAATCTTCCTGCCTCAGACTTTGGAGCCTTGCTTACAATGATTTAGAGATGAGATAGACAAAAGTTCTTTGAGGGAAGTAGGTAAATCCAATGTATTGATTTCAACTTATACGTTCCTTTTTTTTAAAAAAAAAAAAACAACAACAACAGGCCGTGGTGGATCAAAAATAAAAGAAATCCAAAGTACAACAAATACGAAAATACAGGTAAATCATCTGTGCTCTTAAACCCTTAAGCATAGTTCACCTAATTGTAGTTTCTGTTTAGCTATTAACATACTGCTGTGAGTTGCCAGAGTTCTTCATACTGCTGAATTTACCTGAGCTGTGGTTTTTGCTGTGAACCTTAGAGCTGAAAATGCTTCAGATATAGTCTCCTTTTAAGAATACCTCAATGGGATACTCATCATGCCCAAAATGACTCCCTGTCTGAGCCACTTGCCTTAAACCTTGACATACTCCCATGTTCCCAGTCTTAGTGAAAGCGTACAGCATCATTCGCTGAGTTCTCAAACCAGAAATCTCAGGTTTTCTTTTGATACTCACCTCTCTTTATGCTAGCCTCATTTGTATCCTGTCCCTCTCAAAGGAAATCCCATCCCGCTAGACAGTTCCACCTAGGTGTGATAGGAGACAGTGCACCCAACTGTGTTGCTTATGTCCATTCTAATCCATTATCTCGTTTTGGTTGCTATCACTGTGAAACCCTGCTCCACAAAGATAGGATGTTGGAAATGGATGCAAGCTTTTCCATGCTTTTGTGGAAATCTCAAAAAATATTCTACCTTCAATCCACATTGTATGGAGATTTGAAGTTGTCTCAGACATTCTTTTAAGGCATCATTTGCAATCTCAAGCAGTTGATCCTCTTCTAGCACAAAGTTGATTCACTGTCCTAAATGGGTTGTAGATCCATTCCTTTCCAGTTTGGGGGCTTCTTTGTTTGGGAAATAATGTTCAAACTCTTCTGAATGCTGAATGCTAGGTTATTATGCATCAGCTGGGAGAAAGAAGGTCCTGGGTCAGTCTCTTTCAAAATCTCTGCAAATGTTCCAAACCTCAAAAATCACAGTGCACGGGCCAGGGATTTAGCTCAGTGGCTTAAGTGCCTGCCTGGCAAGTATGAGGTCATGAGTTCAATCCCTGGTACCGGGGGCGGGGGGGGGGGCGGTCACAGTGCAATTCCAGTTGGCTTTGAATGCAACCACTTTAATCTGCCAACTTGCACACAGTTGTTATTTTCCCTGGAAGTGACATATTGAGCTTGTTGAACACATTGAATATGTTGCACAAGTAAGCAAGTTTGGCAGCCTATTCTGTGTCACTGTAATGTCCTTCCTGTAGTGACTTTTTAAAATGAAATTGCTGGAGTGGCTCTTACAACTTAAAACCTCTGGCCAATGAGCTATCTTTAGAAAGCTGTCCCACTTTCATGTATGAGAGAAGCCATGTGTGCTCTGCATCAGTCTCCTCATAGAGCTGCACAGACATAAGTTAACAGCATGTGCTCAGTGTACTTAATAATTTTAATAATGTCCTGCAAAACATTGTTAAGATCAGGTAGCATTTTTCAGCTAGCCAGCATTTCTTTTCTGTGTGCCTGACACGGTGGGCAGACTCATGCAGGGATGACCTCTTTGACCAAAGTAGTGAAACAGAAAGCCTTATCTTCATGACAACTGCTCCATCTGTGCATATGCCAACATAAAATGATTGATTCCATTTTCCTGGTATGTAATCATTCAGAGACTTGAATAGTTCTGCAGTTGTGCTGTTGGCTGGCAAATAAAGTACATGTAACATATCTTCCTAAAAAATACATGGCACAAAATAATGCATTGTTGTCTTGTTAATGTCAGTAGACTTAACGACCTGGACTGTATACCATGATAACTCATTAGTCATCAGTTTGTCTAATTATGTTGTGGGTCAAAGAGAAACGTGTGTTACTTTTCAAACTGCATCATTTCCTAAAGTTCATAACACATGTCCTTAATGGTATACAAGATGAACTCTTCAGTAGTAGAGGGTTTCTTAGCTTTAACAGTGCAGTTACCCACTAAGAATGATGCTATCAGACTAGTTGATGAAGTGATGGGCTTCAATAATTGCTTCTGTTCTTCATGTTCAGTTATTTTGTGTTGAAAAACTCCAGAGGCTTGTCTTTTAATGCAGGATGCTTGGTCTCCATGTGACAGGTTTCATGGCTTCATTAGATAGCTGGTCACCATATATCATTATACAAAGAGGCTTGGAGAATGTGAATCACCTATTGCATTAAATCCATGATATTTTCTTTTAAATGCAGCTTTCTTTCTGTTGGCAATTTGTCTCATCAGTAGGTCTTTATCCCTCTTCAAAAAAGCTCTCCAGTGATACTTATTTTCATTCATTTTGGGTAGGGTTAGGTTTTTTTTTTTAAGTTTATTTAGCTCACAGTCTAACTATAGAGGTTTCAATCCATAATTGGTTGGCTTCAAAGCAGGCTGGCACATAGCAGAGGGGCAACAGTTCATGGTGACAGAAGACAGCAAAAGCAACAATGGAGCAGGAAGGGACTCTTTCTGTCCCTCATATTATATGCAGACTACTCACCCTAAAATGAGTATAACACTCATACTCTTAATTTCAGCATTGGACCATGAATCAATCACAAACTCTAGATTCAGCCACCTCTAAAAAGCCCACCCTCCTCCATGACTGCATGAGGCTTTGGAGGGACATTTAGACATAAACCATAAACTTCTGCCCTGGCCCTCCAAAGACTCATGTATATTCCTTTATGCAGAAGGCATTTAGTCCATCTCTTAGGAGTTGCCAAAGTCCTAACAATTTTAGCATTGCTGAAAAGTCCAAGTCCTAAGTCTCCTCTGAAATTTAAGACAAACTCTTAATTGTAAGTGCCTGTACAAATGAAAAAAAGTTAAACATTTCCAAAATTCAATAATACAAGATAGATAGTGCCATTCCAAAAGTTACATACAAGGAAATACCAGTGTTAGCTTGTGAGATTACCCAAACTGAGACAAGTGTGCAGTGCAGGAAAGATGCGTGAGTGGGAATTGGTGAATAAAATAATGGGTGGCCATATGCAGACTAAAGTAAGTGTTGGATTCTGACTTAAAGTCTACCTCCAGCTGCAGGTGTACTCATGTGCCACTATAAAGTCTGCTACCAAATTCACCTTCTCACTTCCCACTCCGTGATAGGATTTTGATGAGTCTGCCTGTAATTGATTTATTATTATCCAGTCAGACCGCTCTGCTGATGTTAACGTGTTTGCTGCTGCTTCCCAATGCTAGCGTCACTACCATAGCTCCACCTATAATCACCAGACATTAGATTCTAATACTGAGCACGCAATCTATGAGTTGACACTCCCCTGAGAATCTAATGGCACTGCTGATCTGGCAGAGAGCGGAGTTTAGTAATGGGAGCAGTGGGCCCAGCTGTGAATACAGATTAGGTTTAGTTTACCTGCTGTTTATTTCCTGCTTTGCTTGTCAATTCCTAACAAGCCTTGGGTTGGTACCAGTCTATAGTCCTGGGATTGGAGATTCCTGGATCAGTATTAATGAACCAATATTAGTTTTCCCTCTGACAGGATTGTCTCAATTTAGTTTCTAAACATCATTTTTTAAGCTCACAAATAAACCTGTTCCTTTCTCAAACAACCAGAAAGTACATCCCACAGTGAAAAGAAGTAGCATCACCCTCAAGCTAGAAATTAGACATTGACAGCAATGCTACATTTACCTTTATGCTATATGAAATGGAAGGATGGTTGGGTGTGAGACTTTATCATCACCTATTTTTCCCCTTATATATAGATAATAAAAGGAAATTCTGAGGCAGAAGTCAAAATTTTTGGCAACAAGGCAATGCAGACAAAAGCAAAAACAATGATAGATAACTTTGTTAAAGAACAAGAAAATTACAGTCCAGAATACAGAGTCGGTAAGTAAATTTTGCCCACTGAAGTCCTTTGAAAATTTAAAAATTTCTTTTAGTGTTACAAGCCATCATACTGGAATCCTTTCTTGATACAGAGCTCTAGATTTCCATAATCTGGTCATACATTTTTTTCTAGTGAAAGCCCAGATTATTTGCTTTCCTTAGACTGAAGCTAGTTAATATCCATGACTACTTAATATAAGGGTTAAGCCCAGTGTAACTTTCAGCCATAGGTAAGGAAAAATCAAATGACCCTTTAATACACTCACCTTACTATTAAAGGTGAGATTGGTCTTGGGTTTCTGACTCTTGTTTCTTCACTAAAGGCAGGAGTGATTTTAAAAACTGGTATTTTTTAAATCTCATATCTGTTTAGAGAAAAATTCTAGATGCAGCATGAAAGTAAAAAATTTTGGCTCAGATGACAGTGTTGCTTCTTAGAATTTCTCAGAAGGAATTATAATCTCTAAGGTTCCATTTTCTCATCTGTTAGCCTAAAGTACTATCTGCCTCAAGACTAAGTAATATGCTGGACATGGTGGCACATGCCTGTAATCCCAGCACTCAGGAGGCTGTGGCAGGAATTCTGTAAGTTCAAGGCCAACCTGGGCTACAAAGTGAGTTAGAACTAGCTTGAACTGCATAGCAAAACCCTGTCTCAAAAATACAGAAAAACAAAACAAAACAAAAAAAACCAACAAGACTAGGTAATATGACAATATTTTACCGTACACTAGACTCTTCATGCTGTTTTTTTCCTTTTCCAATAAATTAAAATTTTAAAGTCAAAAAATAACAAAAACCATGACCAGAATGTCATGATAACATAGTATAAACACACCTTGTTTTGTTTTGTTTTGTTTTGTTTTGTTTTGCTGAGGATTGAACCCAAGGCCTCATCCACTAGGCAGTGAAAATGTCAAATTTTATATTTCAAAGATTATTGTCTGATTATTAATAAATACAAAATAGAACATATAGCTTTGGGGATTTTTATACTGGTAGGATTTATTGTAAAACTAACTAGGTACAATTTTTTTAACAGATATTGTTGCATTCCAAGCTTCTGTTGGAAGAGATGTAAGTCCAAATCATAATGTTACAGAATATCAGCCATTGATAAATTGGGATAAAATCCGAGAGGATGCTTCAAAATGGAAAAAAAAAAAGTGGGCAGGTCAGTGCTGTATCCTGACATTTACGTATGGTGTTAGTATTGTTTTTACCTTCAGTTCTTATTCTCTAATGTCTGCCTTATTTTTAGTAATGTAATCAAAATGCAAAATAGAAGAACTATTTGTTTATTCTGTAGCTCATGATCATTTATACTTCTCCTGTGGTTTATTTTTCAAGTGAAAAACTATTAAATTTATTTATACCTTGACTTAAAATTTGAGATAACTCACTACAAAATACTGATAAAGTAGAATATTAGGCCCAAGGGAGACATGTGAAGAGAATAAATATACCAATCATAAGTTAACATTTTTGCTGTGATTGATCAAAAACTGACCTAGCTAGCAGTGGCCCCCAGAAAGAGAAAAGCATTAAATCCTGAGAAGCAAGCAGTTTATAAATTTTTTTGTTGAATATTCAGGTTACTTGGTTTTATTTCAGCAAATTCATACATACACATAATATACATTGATTGCTTTCGCCTATGTCCCATCATCCATCTTGCCCCACTCTCCCACCCGTTACACATTTTTGGGCAAGTTTCAATAAGCGTAATATATTTTGCCCATATCCATCTCCGTATTACCTACCGTTATTTCCTCTACCCCTTAATCCTTTTCTCTTGTCCAGCAACAGTCTCCCTTTTGCTTTCTTGTCATCTTTTTAAAATTTCACGTAGTAGGGAGAACATACGTATTTGCATCTCTCAGTCTGGCTTATTTCATTCAATGTGGTGCTCTCCACATCCGTCTATTTTCCTGCAAATAGCAGAATTTTGTTCTTTGTGGCTCACTAATACTCCGTTTTGTATGTATGCCATGTCTCCATTGTCAGTTCATCTGTTGATGGACACCTAGGGTTCCATATTTCGGTACAGTGTTATGAATCGTGCTGCAGTAAACGAGAGTATGCAGGTGTCCCCGTAGTGCAGAGAGGTTAGTTGCCTCAGGTATACGCCAAGTTGTGGTATAACCGGATCAAAGGGTAGCTCTTTTTTTTTTTTTTGGTAGCTCTATTTTTTTGTTTTTTGAGGTTTCTCCATACTGATTTCCATAATGATGGCATTCTCCCAAAGCAGTGTAAAGTGTTCCTTTTTGCCTGAATCCTTGCCAGCATTCATTGTTTTTTGTATTTTTGATGACTTGGATGAGCTAGAATTTCAGCACAGTTTTGATTTTCATTTCCCTCATGGCTAAAGATGTGTAACATTTTTTGGTGTACTTATTAGGCTCTTGTACTACTTTTGAGAAGTGTTCCCCATTTATTGATTGGGCTTTTTATGTTTTTGGTAGGTTTGGTATGGTTTGGTGTAATTTGATCTGGTTTTGAGACAGGCTCTTGCTGTATAGTTCTGACTGGCCTTGAACTCGCTATGTAGCCCAAGCTGGCCTTGAAGGCATGGTGATCCTCCTGCCTCAGCTTCCTAAGTGCTAGCTAGGAATACAGGTGCACACCACCATGCCCTGTGGTGGGGTTTTTCTTTTTATTTATTCCTTATATATTCTAAATATTAATCCTCTGTTGGAAGAATAAATGGCAACAATCTTCTCCCATTCTGTAAATCATCTGTTCACTAAGTTTTCCTTAATGTGAAGAAACACTTTTTTCCCTTTTTGGTTTTCTGACACAAGATCTCACTATGTGGCCAAGGGTGACCTCAAAACACAGTGATTCTCCTGCTTCAGCTTCCTGAGTGCTGGGATTAAAGGCATGTGCCATCACATGCCTGTACTTCCAGAAACTTTTAATTTGATGTATGTAGTCCAGTTTTTTGGTTCTTTCTTACTATTTTCTATGCTATTACAGTCCTGCTGAAGAAGTCTTTGCCTATGCCTATGGCTTCAAGTGTTTTCCCTGTTTTCTTTTGGCAGTTTCAGAGTTTGAGGTCTTATAGGTCTTTGATCCATTTTGAATTGATTTTTGTTCAAGGTGAGAAACAGTGATACAGTTTCAGTCTTCTACATGTAGATACCCAGTTTTTCCAGCACCATTTGTTTAAGAGGCTATCTTTTCTCTAACATATAGTTTTGATTCCCTTGTCCAGAATCTCATGACTGTGGTTGTGTGGCTTTGTTCTGTGTTCTCTATTCCATTGATCTCCGTATCTATTTTTGGACTTATCCCATGCTGTTTCTATTACAATGACTTTGTAGTATAATTTAAAATTCGGTGTTATGTGATGCCTCCAGCTCTGCTCTTTTTTGTTTAGGATTGTTTTGGCTATTCTGGGTCTCTTGTGTTTCCATATTATTTTTAGGATTGTTTTTCTAGTTTTGTGAAGACTGTCATTGGAATTTCAGTGGAGATTATATTGATTTTTTTTGGTAGCATGATCACTTTAACAATATTAATTCTGCCAATGGCTGAACATGAGAGGTCTTTCCAACTCCTGATATCTTCTTCAGTTTATTTCTTGTTGTTCTGAAATTTTCATTGTGCAAGTCTTTCACCTTTTTGGTTAGATTGATCCTTAGGCATTTGTCTTTGAAGCTATTGTGAATGGAATTATTTTCCTGATTTCTTTTTTAGCTGTTCCATTATTAGTGCACAGTAAGACTATTTTCTCATGTTGATTTTATACCCTGATGCATTGCTGAATTCATTTATCAGCTCTAAAAGTCTCTTGGTGGAGTTTTTAGGTTCTGCTAAGTGTTGGATCATATCATCTGCAAATGAGATAATTTGATTTCTTCACTATTTGCATCTTTTTTTATTTTTTTTCCTGGCTTGATCATGCTAGCTAAATTTCAGGAACTACACTCAGAGCAGTGAGAATGGAAGAAGTCCTTGCCTTGTTTCTGAGCAACAGTTAAGACAATTATTGTTTGAATTTTAAATGAAATTTCCTTCAGGGTGTATTACAGGGTAAGTTGAGTAAGTTGAGGCATTAATCTTGGCTGTCAGTGAGGGAGCAATATAACATGTTTTACCTGAGATTAAAACGTTAGTGCACTAAAATGTATGTGGGAAGAATTAGTGTAGCACACCAGGAAAAGAATTTCACTTTGTAAGAAGTGTGATAGGTGTTTAAGAAATACTATCTCAAAGAATAGAATAAATATATAAATTTAATTCCTAAGAAGTAATAGTAGGGGCCTAGCTGAGCATGGGGGCAGATACCTATAATCCCAGCACTCAGGAAAATGAAACAAGATTCCTATAAATTTGAGGCCATCCTGGGCTACACAGTGAGTTCAAGGCCAGTCTGAGCTATATAAATGCATTCTGTCTCAAACAAAAACAAAAACAAAAACAAAACAAAGGGGCTGGGGATTTAGCTCAGCAGCGTAAGCGCCTACCTTGCAAGCGTGTGGTTGTGAGTTTGATCCCCAGTACCGATAAAAAAAAAAAAAAAACCACACACACACACAACAACAAAAGTTATGGTAAGGACCTTAAAAGAAAAAAATCTGCCTATCATATTTGAAGTCAGATACATCAAATATAGAGCTTTCACGTCTTGTAAAGTGTGCTTTACTTTATTTGAGATTTCAGTATTGAAGATCCTTTTTCTAGGGACAAATGTGATTGAAAGACAGACTAAAAGGCAATGCCTTTGCCTGGCCTAAGTCTGCGTGACAAACTGTATAGACCTGTCTAAAACTGTGCCATTGTCAATTTAATACTGTAGCTATTTTAATGTTAATGGAATATAAATTCTAGTCGTTTACCAAAGTTTGGATTTTGATGTCTGTCCCAGATTTACCTCCAATTAAGAAAAACTTTTATGTAGAGTCAGCAACAACAAGGGCGATGTCACAGGTGCAAGTAGACAACTGGAGGTGGGTAATTCTTATTCTTCTTTTTATCTTTTTCCTGACACTGGGGATTGAACCTAGGACTTGCCCATTGAGCTATAGTCCCATTCCTTTTTTGTTTTTTGAGTCAAGGTCTGAGTTGCCCAGGCTGAGCTTGAACTTTCTGTCTTCCTGCTTCATCCTCCCAGAATACTGGGTTTACAGGCATGGGCCATTATACCCAGCTGGGAGTTTTGTTTTTGTTGTTTTGTTTTGTTTTATTTTGTTTTTAACCTTAGTGTTTTGTTATTAATATTAACCCTTTGAGCAAGGATTAAGAAAACGAGAGCCAGGTGTAGTGGTACATGCCTATAATCCCAGTACTCAGGAGGCTGAGGCAAAAGGATCACCCTAGTTCAAGGCCAGCATGGGTTTCACAGTAAGTTTAGGGCCAGTCTTAGTAGGTTCCATTGTGTAATGGTGAGCACTCTGGACTCTGAACTACATAATGAGACCCTATGTCAAAAAACAAAAAATATGGGAATTGTAGAGGCTCTCAGGTGTTTGCTAGATGCTTTGAATTATGAAACATGATTTATGAATTCCATTTTTACCTTTTATCCATGAAACTTTCATTGCCTCATTGATATAATTGTAATTGATTTTCCCTTCCTTTTGCAACATCTCAGCAGGGGGAAAGATGAGCCTCTGTTTTTGTTCTGTACTATGTTTCACTATAAATTTCCTAACACTGTTTTTAATCAGTTGCAGTTGAATTTCTAGATAAGAACTGAACTGACTTTTAAAAAATAAATCTTTCTTGGAGAGTAAAGTGCACTAATCCTTATATTTCTCTGTCAAGGAAGGAAAATTTTAATATAACATGTGATGACTTAAAAAACGATGAGAAACGTCCTATCCCCAATCCAACCTGTAAATTTGAAGATGCCTTTCAGTGTTACCCTGAGGTCATGGAAAACATTAAAGTGGCAGGTTTTCAAAAGCCAACACCAATTCAGGTATGCTTTCTTTAATTCTAATATCCTCCCCTCACCCCACCCCACCGCCAAAAACCCAGTATGATGGTTAGAAAACCACCAGGAACCAAATGTCTATTCCCGAAGGGGATCACCCACCACCACCTGCACTGACCAGTACGAGGTACTCAGTGTTGGTTGGATGAAGTTTGGAGCTTGGGAAAGAGGGACAGAAAGAGATAGTGAGGAGAAATGTACTTTTTGTTACACTGTTTATCATTCTTTTTCAGTCACAAGCATGGCCAATAGTTCTTCAAGGAATAGATCTTATTGGAGTAGCACAAACTGGAACAGGGAAGACGCTATCGTATTTAATGCCTGGATTTATTCATCTAAACTCTCAACCAATGTAAGAAGTCCTTTGGCTGGGTTCTCTTTACAAGGATTTTATAGAGACACCAAAAACATAATTCAGTTTCTTTCATCTATTGTGTTGGTGCAGAGGTTAATGGCTTTTCTCAGGCAGCATGCGAGGAAACACACACACACACACACACACACACACACACTATGCTGATGAAAATATAAATTGGCAAAACATTTTTAGGAGCAGAGCGTGGTGGCACACACCTGTAATCCGAGCACTTGGGAGGCTGGGGCAGGAGGATCATTGCAAGTTTGAGACCAGCCTGGGCTGCAGAGTGAGCTCAAGACCAGCCTGAACTGCAGAGTGAGACCCCGTTTCAAAAAGACAAAAAAAAAAAAAAAAATAGGAAGCAATACATAATATGTACCAAAAATATTACAGAAACATTGGATTCAGATTGTTTAAATTATCATGTTCAATGCAGTTCTCTATTTACTGAGAAAATATTTGACCATTTACATAGAATATTAATGAAAAGGACAATATTTAGGGCATTGGATTTTGTGTGTGTGTGTGTGTGTGTACCTGTTTTTCTAAGCATTTCTTACCAGCTTACAATTTTTCTTTTACAATCAAACATTATTTTAAAATCTTTCATACCATCAGCTAATTTTCTAGATATTTGAATACTAGTAAGCCAAACTTGTACTATATTGGAGCACTTTAATCATCTCACAAAATTTACAAATATGTTTGTGACAATGTCTGACTTTGATATTCACTGCTACAAACACCACTGGATGCCCATGCATCTGAGGTGGTAATTGAATTTAATGTTTCCTCTCAAAAGAGCTAGAGAAAAAAGGAATGGACCTGGCATGTTAGTCCTTACACCTACTCGGGAATTGGCACTTCAAGTGGAAGCTGAATGTTCTAAATACTCATATAAAAATCTTAGAAGGTAAGTAATTTATCTTGCCATTTTTGTCAGTATTATAAAATGTATGTGCATATAGAGATACATGATATATTTTATATATGTATTTGTGTAATATATTTAATATATTATAGATTTATATTTATATATTGTATATTGTTTAATATATGTTACTTTATATATATATATAGTTTTTAGTGCTTGGGATCAAACCCAGAATCCTAAGCAACTGCTGCACCACTGAACTATATCTCCAGCTCCATAAGTTAATTTTTAACTGATATATATAATGTAAGTTGTACATAACAGGATACCATGTGATGTTTCAGTTGAGGTCTCCTTCATTATTTTCCCATATTTAAAGTCTGAATGATCTAGGTGTGGTGGTACATACCTGTAATCCAAGCACTCAGGAAACAGAGACAGGAAGATCACTGCTAGTTCAAGGCTAGTGTGGGCTACAGAGTGGGTTTAAGAACAGCTGGAACTACATAGTGAAACCCTGTCTCAAAAAATAAATAAATAAAATCTGAATGGCTTAGTAGGGGCCAGATCCAATTTAGCCCACTGTGATCCAATCAGCAGTTGCCTCATTATAGTAGGTCAAGTAATGACATAAAAATGGTCCTTTGGGGAATACGTTCATGGGTTGATAGATGTGACTAGTTCTCAGAAAAGGGAAGATAAGCTAAATAAACATACCTGTTACTCTTTTATTTCCTCTTACCTACCCAAAATGCTGAGTTTGAGATTTTCAGTTATGATGAGATATTCTTTGTCTAAACATGAGCCTCTGGATTTTCCTAAGTGTCTGTATATATGGTGGTGGAGATAGAAGTGGACAAATACAAGATGTTTCAAAAGGTGTAGACATCATCATCGCGACTCCTGGAAGACTGAATGACCTGCAAATGAATAACTTTGTCTGCCTGAAAAGTGTAACCTACTTGGTAATCATGGAGTAGGGGTTTGGAATACTGGGAGAAAACCAATGGAACTCTGATTAATTTTTTTAGTGTGACTATTTTACAGTGATTTTAGACTCTGGTAGTTCATATTCTCTTTAGTATGTTAATGTAAAGATTGGGAAATATAAATAAGTAGAAAGTAATTAAAATTTTAAAACAAGGAATTAAAATCTACTTGGATGTTTTTAGACATTTAAAAAAAATCTTCATTAGCCAGTCATGGTGGTGCATACCTGTAGTCCCAGTGCTCAGGAGGCTGAGTCAGGAGGATTGTTGTGAGTTTGAGATCAGCCTGGGCTACAAAGTGAGCTCAAGGCCAGCCTGAACTGCATAGCAAGACCTTGTCTAAATTAATTAATTAATTAAAAATTTTTCATTAAATACATTAGAAACAATTGGAAAGACAGTCTGTGTTCCTTATAACTACAAGTACCTTAATTATTTTTGTCTCTGGAGAAAGAAGGGGAAGTGATTATTATATTCTTTAGGAAAATGTACATATTAGCTACCTTTCATATCTAATTGGCCACAATCTTCATTGTGAATACAGGTTTTAGATGAAGCAGACAAGATGTTGGACATGGGATTTGAACCTCAGATAATGAAGATTTTGTTAGATGTGCGCCCAGATAGACAGACTATTATGACAAGGTAGTATATACGCCTAATTATTGTGTGCAAGTGAAAGTCAGTGGATTAGACTCTCTTCTTCACAATGATTTAGAGCATTACTTAAATGTTTGAAGATTCTTAGGTGAGAGGTACACTGTCAAGCATTAGGTTAGCAACTCAGTGTGACCATAACAGTGACCACTTTATCCTTGATGACTGGACTGGGATTTCTATAGGAACATTCGCATCTCATAAAAAGAACTTATATTGAATTCTTAGAGATCAACATTTGATAACTGAATACTACCTTATTGGCCCAAGATAAAACTGGAAAACCAGTGATTGTTACTTGAATATAGAATGATCCATGAAGACTAGTTTTTCCTGGATTTATAGCCTCTGGCTTCATTAGCATTAAGGGTAGTATTTAATGGAGGAAATAAACTAAATCCTCTGATTTCATTTTCTGTAATCTTTTTTTAATCAGACTATATTGGTACATTTTAGATATATATATGATCACATTCATCATACAGAATTTGTACCTGTACATGATATAACATGATTTTTCCCATTCCCCTACCTTCCCTTCAACCCCTCCTCCCCTCCCCATTTACAGAAGCTTTGCTTCCATTTTTTCCTTCTCGTCTCATTTTTTTTAACTTTTCCTTCTTTCCTTTCCCCCTCTCCTTCATTCCCCTCCCCATATGAACTATTTTCTGTAATCTTGCCATTTGAAAAAAAGTGAAGTTAGCCCACTATGGTGGCACACGCCTGGGCTCCCAGTATTTGGGAGGCTGAGGCAGGGGAAATCCCTGTGAGTTTAAGGTCAGCTTGGGCTACAGTGAGTCAGCCTGCCTGAAAGATTACATAGTGTGAATGTGTTGAGAGAAAAAAAAGAAAAAAAGAAAGAAAGAAAGAAGAAAAGAGTCGAATTTAATTGTAATTGCTATGAATGCAAAAAAAAAGAAATAACTTTTATTCTTTTATATTCAGTGGAAAAAACATTTAAATTTATATATTCTTTGACCAGCACACTTAAATCATTTGTGTTTGGCATAAGCACTTGATTTTGTCTACTGAAAACATATAAAAATACTAGTTTTTTGGTTTTTTGTCTTTATATAGGTTGAGATAAAACTGAACTAGTATTCGACTTTGTTTTTTTGAGACAGGGTTTTACTGTGTAGTCCAGACCAATCTCGAACTTGCTACACGAATGTAACCCAGACTGTCCTCTGACTCTTGATCATCCTGCCTCAGTCTCCTAAATGCCGAGATTACAGGCATGCGTCACCATGCAAGGCTCAACATTAGTTCTTTTTATTACCTTCTCACAGATTAGTTTAGTTAAAAGTATAGATCTCCTTAATCTGCGGCCTATTATTAAATGCATTTAATAAATCTATTTAAACATTTCTTCTTAGTATGATTGAGCAACTTTTTAATGAAACTGACCTGTAATGCCTGATATATAAGGAGTTGTAACGTTGGCATGTATCTTTTGTTTCCAGTGCTACTTGGCCATGTGGTGTCCATCGACTTGCACAATCTTATTTGAAAGACCCAATGATTGTATATGTTGGTACTTTGGATCTAGTTGTAAGCTTGTTCTTTATTACTATTAAAACTTTTATGGTATTTAAAACACATGCTAAAGGGTTAGGTATGTAGCTCAGTGGTAAAATGCATGGATAGCATGTACCAGGCCCTTGGCTCAGTCCCCAGTACTGCCCCTCCAAACAAAAACCTTCATGAAGCACATAACTCCTCAGTAAAGTTCATTTTAACATAACTAAAGTACCATTATGTCACATTTAACATTTTATTTTTTGTTTATTTATTTGTTTGAGACAGGGTCTTACTCTGCAGTTTAGGCTGGCCTTAAACTCACTATGTACCCAGGTTGACCTCAAACTCACAGTGATCCTCCTGCCTCAGCTTCCCAAGGGCTGGGATTACAGGCATGCATCGCCATACCTGGCCACATTTAACATTTTAATAATCCCTAGATATCATCAAGTCAGTGTAATATTTTATCAACCTGTAGTATTTTGTCAGCTCTGTTAGTGTCAGAGTATAAACAGAAGCCTATCCATGTGAATATATGAAAGCCTAATGTTCTCATTTTATGAATTTACATTGATCATTGAATTCAAACATTGTTAGTCTGACCCACCTATTAAAAATGTTTCTGTTAGCCTTCTACTTAATCATTAATAAGTGAAATTGGCTTTTATTTAGTCATTAATAGTAGATCACTACCACGCATGGTGGCACATGCCTATAATTCTAGCACTTGGGAGGCTGAGGTAGAAAGATGCTGTGAGTTCAGGCCAGCCAGCATCATGTAGTGACTTCAAGGACAGCCTGAACTACGAAGCAAGACTTCTCCCGTACAAAAAACTAGATTGCTGTTTGGGCCAGAAGTATAGTTCACTTTTAGAATGCTTACCAACAGGTACAAGGCTCTGAGTTAAATCCTCAGTTCTGCAAAAAAGAAAAAATATGTAGGTCATTTTCAAGATCCATTATTTCATAAGGGATGTACATATGGTGATCAGATAATACTTCCATAAAATTACTATTAACCATATAGGAAAGCCAACATGAATACTTGACTTTATCCTATTCAAATGTGACTAAAATCTATTTTATCAAAGGAGACAAATATTTTATTTCGTTATGAGTCATGGAATAGTATTGAGAGTATTTTGAAATTCTGAGTTAAATTGTCAGAATCTTCACTGATCTGAGACTCTTGTCATAATCTGATCAGCCTTAATTGGCAGGGTGATAAGCAGAATCCAAGATGGCAGCTTTGATAAGCTTGCCAATACCTTGTGGTCATTTTCCTGCAGTGATAATAATTGCTTCAGCATACTCTGCTGAGCATTCAAGTATTCTTAGCTTAATTTGCAGGTAATAAATGGTAAAAACAAAATGAAAGACTGACTGTGAATCTTAAGTAGAAACAGGTAATTTTTCTGCCAGGATCTCTACCTGTTGGTTGGCAAAACATTACCCAGTGGTAGCAGAACTTTGAGCTGATGCTGAAGTCTTTCCCTCGTGCTGATGGGTTGTGACTTTTGAATCCTTTAGGCCGTAAGTACAGTGAAGCAAGATATCATCATCACCACAGAGGAAGAGAAACGAACTCACATCCAAACTTTCCTAGAGAATATGTCACCTAAAGACAAAGTTATTGTCTTTGTGAGCAGAAAAGCAGTGTGAGTATTTTCCTTTTATTTAAAGCAGGAATAATTAAACATTTTTGCCTTCTAATTCATTTTTATATTCCTTTTTTATTAATACATGTTTGCAATACATATAATTACATTCATTTTGGGTAATTCATACATATACATATTGAATCTTTATCGTTTTTACTCCTCTTTCCCCTCTTTTCTTCCTCCCTTTCCCTCTCCTCCTCCTTCCGCAGGTCCCCTTCCCATCTCCATCAAGTCTACCTCCTTGTTTCCTACCATCTCTCCTTTATCCTACTTACATTTTTTTTTTGGTCTTTTTTTTTACTTGTATTTTATTTTATTTTATTTTATTTATTTATTTTACTTCATTTTATTTTTTTAGTACCAGAAATCAAATTCAGAGCCTCACACTTGCTGAGCTATATCCCCGAACCTTTAGTTATATTTTATAATTCTTCTTTATATTAATTATATTTTTGGATTTCTCATAGAAGAGAAACCATGGGCTATTTAACCCCCATTCTGATTTATCTCACTTAGCATTATGTTCTCAAGTTTCATCCATTTTCCTACAAATGCCTTCTTTATGGCTGAGCAGTACTCTATTGTATCCATCTAGCATTTTTATTTCATGCATTCATCTGTGAATGGCTATATAGGCTGCTTCCATAATTTAACTCTTGTGAGGTGTGCTGCTCTAAACATAAGTATGCATAGATCACTGTAATATGATGACTTTAACACTTTTGGGGAAGATATCCAGAAGAGGAATTGCTGGGTCAAATGGAGTTGCTACTTTCAGGATTTTGAAGAATCGCCATGCTGACTTCCATAGTGGTTGCACTAGTTTATGTTCTCAGCAAAAATATAGCAGGATTCCTTTTTCCTTGCAACCTCACTAGCATTTAGATTTCTTGATGATGGCCATTCTATCAGGAGTAAGATGGAATCTCAGTGTTATTTTTGTTTGCATTTCTCTAATAGGCAAAAATGCCGTACATTTTTCATGAACCTGTTGGCCATTTTCACTTCTTTTGAGAAGTATCTGAGTTCTTTATTCTAGAAAACAGCCCTCTGTGCAAGGAGTAGTTGACAAAGTATTTTCCCATTGGGTAGCTTGTCTCTTCATTCTGTTGTTTGCTACATAGAAGCTGTTTAATTTGATACAATCCCAGTTTGTTTGTTTGAGACAGGGTCTTGCTACATAGTTCAGGATGGCTTTGAACTCACTGTGAGGCCTAGGCTGGCCTCAGACTCACAGCAGTGTTCCTGCCTCAGCCTCCCAAATACTGGGATTACAAACCCATTTGTTGATTCTTAGTGCATACATATTTTCTTGTACATAAATTATAATCATTAAATCAATTTGTTTCAAACTAGCCTGTCTGACAGCATTTCAGTTTTTAATAGTAGAAATAAAACTAACTAGTGAACTGATGATGGTATTAGGATAAGCACTTAAAATCACTTGTCATTTGCTTCAGTGCTGATCATTTATCAAGTGACCTGATTCTTCGACAAATATCAGTAGAGTCTTTGCATGGCAATAGAGAACAGAGCGATCGAGAAAAAGCATTAGAGAACTTTAAAAAAGGTACATTTTTACAATCCTTGTATGTTCCAGCATGGTTCAATCATTCCAGTATCTGGGTTTGGGCAAGTGATAGCATTTTCTCATGGCAGTGATTTTCTAAGGTCTGTCCTCCACTTACATAACCCCAAAGTACGCTTGACAGAGCTCTAAATATTAAGCTGTCGCTAAGAACTAACCAAGCACTCTTAAAAGATCAGTACTTAATCCTAGCTATCAAGGTATTAATTTGCAGCAGGGACTATATCTCAGTCTACCCCAAGGGCATTTCTTTTTCTGTCGTGGTTCAGATAGTTCAGAGACCATTTGCTGAACCCTGGTATCTGCTGTGTTGTAACTTGCCAGCAATTTGACTTATTTGTACATCACTTTTCTGTTTGCACTGTCTAAGCATTCTAATGTAGCAATCAGTTTACCTGATAAAACAGTAAGGGTAAATCTACTTTTCATATTTGTGTTGACTCAGTTTGTACCAGAATGATTTAGTATTTATTTGCCTTTACTGCCCAGGTAAAGTGAGAATACTCATTGCTACTGACTTGGCATCTCGAGGTCTTGATGTCCACGATATTACACATGTCTATAATTATGATTTTCCACGGAACATTGAAGAATATGTACACAGAGTAGGGCGCACTGGAAGAGCAGGGTAAGTAAGTGTAGTCGACCCTCAAAGGAGCCCACTGCTGAATTCTCCTTACTCCCCTCACAGACTGCTCTTGGCCAGAAAATCATTTTTGTTCTCTTGCTGATAAGTTTTCAATTGTTCCTCAGAACCTACTTGGCTTCTTCATCCTTGTTTATCTGGCCTATTACAGATTCAACTAGATCCCGTTATGATTAGCTTCTTGTAATGTTTGTGGTACCAGTGGTTTAATTATTTTCTTAGTACATGTCTTCGTACCTAATGTCTACATTCCTTGTGAAGACCTGGTGTATGTAGCTAATGCACCTTAATTCATTTTTCATCCCAGTTCCCTTCCCTCTACCCATCTCTTGGTTCTGGCTCAATGTTATCATGCTACGCTACTAAGCTGTACCCAGTGATTACTTTGTTGTTGCCAAGTTTTCTGAATTGGCACAGGTGGGATAAGGACCTTTCCTCCTCCTCTCATAACCCCTGATGCACTTTAAAACAACTACAGAGCACAGTATCAGGCAGCACTCTGACCCTGGGGCTAAATGTCAGGCTCCAGAGCTAGACTGACGGGCCCCAGACTGGACACATTTGGAGAAATACTGTGTCTACTACAGATACATAGACTTATTTTCACTCCTAAACAATGGAGTTTAACAACTGTCTAGGTAATCTAAATAATTATTATGATTTAAATTATACAGGAATGAGGACCAAAATGTATCCTAGGTATTGGGAAATAGGAAGAAAATGTTCAAATGAGAAGGGAAACTGGGGATAAAATTCAGTGGCACAGCACCTGCCTGACAAGCACAAGATCATGACTTCAGTCCCTGGTACAAAAAAAAAAGAGAGAGAGAGAGGAAGGAAAAAAGGAACAAGAAAAAAAACAATAGAAGGAAAAAATGGAAACAAAGCTTTTGTAAATAAAGAGGGGCTATAGGGAAATGGGGAAAAAAAGAAGCAACAAGATATATCACATAGAGATGCAAATTCCCTATGATGAATGTGATCATTATGTATACCTAAAGTGTACCAGTAAAATGTTTCAACTAAATAAATCATACAGGGAGGATGTGTATATGTTAAATACAAGTGCTATATATAACAGAAATTCCATGAGTTGTGACCCCATTTTCCCCATTTAAAGGAGGACCGGCATGTCAATTACACTTATGACAAGAAATGATTGGAGGGTTGCCACTGAACTGATTAATATTCTGGAAAGAGCAAATCAGGTGAGAACAAGCAACTCCTCAGAAACTAGTGTTCAGTCATACTATGCAGGTGCCGGCATATACTGCTGATTAAAAAATACGTAGAAACAAGTTTTTAAAATAGGTTTTGAGGGCTACAGCATGGAAAAGATGAGGGGCTTCAGGAGCACACAGCTAGGGAGCTGCTCTAGAGTACGCAGTGAAAGCCCTGCTGAGGAGGAGGGCAGTGAACGGAAGGGAGTCCAGACTAGGGGCAGCGTTCCAGCAGGGGACACCATCAGGCCCAGGGCTCAGACGAGGTATGAAGAGAATGGTACCAGGAAGAAGGCATGTGGAGGGCACCAGCGGCCAGCTAGAGGGTGGCATGAGCAGGGGGCGCAGCATAATGACGGAGATTTTTCAGATCAGTGTAGCTCTGTTGCCTGAAAATGTACTTGGGACTTAGTGGGCAGAGACACATTTCATTCTGTTTGAAAGATGTAGTGGAATGTGTTGTACAGAGTCTCCGAAAATGGTTTGGAGGTATTTTAGCATTTGTAGGAAAGAAAGACCTTAGACTCCTAATAACGCATTTACTAATTTTAGAGCATTCCAGAAGAGCTTGTCTCAATGGCTGAGAGATACAGAGTAAATAAGCTGAAAAGAGAAGTGGAAAAAAAAATAGGAAGACTTCAAGGAAAGCCCCAGAAGTTTTATTAGTATTTTACATTGAAGAATGGCATTAGCCTACTAGAGGTAATATTATTATAACAATTTTCAGGTTCCTGGGGTTTTTCTGTTTGTTTGGCCATACTGGGGATTATTAAACCAAGGGAATGCTGAGCTACCTGATTTTGTTTTTGTTTTTTTGGTTTGGTTTGGTTTGGTTTGGTTTGGTTTGGTTTGGTTTGGTTTTTGAGACAGAGTCTTTCTAAATTGCCCAAACTGGCCTTGGTCTTGGGATCCTACTGCCTAACCATCCTGAGTAGCTGAAATTACAGATGTGCACCACCTTATACTGCTAAACTCCTGCCTTTCTAAATAAGGCTTTGTTAGTGTTAAACTCAGCATTATCTCTAAGAACCTGTAACCAAATAAATTATTAGATGTTACTGTTTTACCCATTACCAAGATTTTATTTAATATAGCTTTAGAATTAGAAGTACTGCTGAGCATGGTGGTACATATCTATAATCCCAGCACTCAGTAGGCTGAGGCAGGAAGATAGGGTAAGTTCAAGGCCAGCCTGGCTACATAGTGAGGTCAGACCCATCCAGGACTACATAGCGAGACTCTGTCTCAAAAAAACAACAATAACACAAAAAGAAGTACTAAATTAGTTACAAATAAATATTAAGTTGCACAGAAAGTTCATTAAAAGTATAATGGAATTGGTGGAGGAAGAACCTCCTTGGAGCAACTTAGTAATGTATGAATGATAAACACACATTTTGATCCAGCCCTTGCTCCTTTCCTAGTAATGTAGTCTATAAATATATTTGTGTGTTCAAGATTTATCATAAATAAATAGTGCATGCCTGTCATCCCAGCACTTGGAAGTCTGAGGCAAAAGCATTGCTATGAGTTTGAGCCAGCCTGAACCAAATAGGGAGACCCTGTCTCAAAAAACCAACCAACCAACCAACCAACCAAAATGACTTCTTGGGGACTGGATGAATAAACTAGTGCATTAGATGTACTCTGCCACTATTAAAGGACATGTGAACCATTTTTAACCTGTGCTAAGTGTTAAAAGCAAAAAACTTCCCAGTGGAACAGTGGGCTGAGCTAATACAGAAAACACTTCTTCCACTTTAAGTATTTTAAACTCAATGAAATGCTAGGTTAAATGTTTTATTTACATCTTCCCAAGAGTGAGTGATTCATGAGGGATCACTGTATTGATGTATAAAAAACTTTTTCCATCATTAAATATTTACATAATAAAAACTCTACTTATAGTTGGATTTGGTGGTACATGCCTGTAATCCCAGCACACTCAGGAGACTGAGGCAGGAGGATCGTCATGAGTTTAGGGCCAGGCTGGTCTACATAGTGAATGCAAGGCCAGCCTTCACAACATAGTGAGACCCAGAAAAAAAATTCCATTTATGGACCCAATGATGGAGAACTGAAGCAGAGTTACCTATAGGCTGTACAGAGTGAGGAGGGAGGAGAATAAACTGGAAGAACTCTGTGAGCTAAATTCAAACCTAAGAAGCTTCATGCTAAGACCCTGATTTTAAAAATCGAACAACAGGTGATCTTCACACATAGGATAACTATGCTACCTATGAAAATAGCACATCACCAAATGTATTAGAGCTAAGGATTTGTAGAGATGACCAAAAAAAAGTGCCTTTGTAGTATATTTGAAGAGTTAAAAAGCAAAAAATAAGTGTTGTAACTGATTTATGATTAAAAATAACAAATAAAAACTACAAATAGGTACTGAAATTTAACTCAAAAGAATTAAGACAGCTGAAAAAAGTTGTCATAACATCACAGGAAATCATGCAGTGCATCTCATATGAAGAAACAGAAAATAAGAAAACAAAATTCAAGTAAAATCTTCCAAGTGTGCTCCTACTTAGTTTTTCATGTGTTTCCATAGAGTTTGCATAACCAGCACAAGTTGTATCTGTTTTTCTCAAGACCAAGCCTGGCTGGCCTGAAACCCTGGACTCAGGTGCTTGATTTGTATCTGTTTTTAATTTTTACCATTTGAAAATACTGACAACCAAGAATAACCGGCCAAGATTGAATCATAATAAAACATAAAATCTAGGTAAGCCTATAACTAGTAGAACGACTGAATCGGTTATGAAACTTTCCCACAAAGGAGAAGCCAGCATTAGTTAGACAGCCTGTTAGATACAAGTGAATCTTGCCAAACATTTAAAAATGTACAACAGTCTTCCTTAACCTGTTTTAAAACATTGAAGAAGGAACACATCACACTCACTCTAGTGGGCCTCTATTGTCACTAAAACCAAAGACTAAGAAAAATTGTGGAACAGTATCCTTTAATAATGGTGCAAAAAGATTCAAAGTACTAGCAAACAACATCAAGTTAAAAAATATTATTTTGACCAAGTGGGGTTCTACAGATTGCTCCATGTACAGAAATCAATGAAATATATCACATCAATAGATTAAAGGAAAAAATACCTGATTTTTTTTTCAATTGATACAGAGAAAAATTGACAAAATTTACAGTACTTTCATGTTGAAAAATAGGTTTGTGGCCTGTAATCCAAGCACTCAGGAGGCTGAGACATCAGGATCATAAATTCAAGCCCTTCTTGGGCTACATAGCAAGACCTAATCTCAAAACAAAAAAAAAGATAGAAGACTAAAAGATAATATTGGGAGTTCTAACTAGAGTAATCAGACAATGGAAAGACACCAAACTTGGAACAGAAGCTCAGAGGACATGAGCTTATATGTAGAAAGCAGAAGATTCCATAAAAATTCGTCAAGATGAGGGATACAGGATTCAAATACAAATTAGTTGCATTTATTGGGAGGTGAGGCGACAGGAAAATTAGAAAGATCAAGATGCAGCATGTGTATGTACCAATTCCCCACAATAAATGTATTTTTTGCATACACCAATATACTAATAAAAAGGAAGGAAACTAAAAAATACATCTCAGAAAATTCGTTGTATTCCTGTGTAGTAACAAGAAACAATTTGACAAGATTTTAAGAAAACAGTTCTATTTGCAGTATCAAAAAAAAAAAAAATAAAACAGCCAGGCATAGTGGTCCATGCCTGTAATCCCAGCTCTCAGGAGGCTGAGACAGGAAGATTGCTGCAAGCTCAAGGCCAGCCTGGGCTACAAAGTGAGTTCAAGGCCAGCCTGAACTGTATAGCGAAGTCCTGTATCAAAAAGACAGACAAAAAAATAATAAAACATTTAGAAATAAGCCAGTTATAAAAGATTTGTATAGTGAAAACTAGAAAATTTTGAGAACAAAGATAAAAGATAACCCTTTTTGCAAACTTCAAAGAGTTCACTTTAATTCTGAGTTTATATTGTACAGCATTTCTAAAAATTCTGATAGGAAAACTGCACAGTAATAGAAAATATCTATATGTAAACATGTAATAATCCTGTATTACTGGTCAAGCAATTCTTTTTGCAAGTATTTTAAAGGGAAATGCTTATAGTTACACAAGGATTTGGAAATAGAATTTGTGTGTGTGTGTGTGTGGGATTATGGATTGACATCAAGTTTGCTCTATCACTGAACTACATCCCCAGCTTCATTAAAGTTTATTTCGAGACAGGGTTTCACTGTATTTCAGGCTGGCCTCACATTTGTAATTCTGCCCCAACCTCTTGAGTTTCTGGAATTACAGGCATGGGTCATTGGACCCAACTTGGACTGAAAACATAATTTTAACAAAGATTACACATAAGAAGGAAACATCAAACTCAGTAAAACTTTTTGCCTTTTTAAAAATGGTATCCTAATAATTCTCCAAGTCAGGCTATTTCTAGGAAAAAAAATGATTTATGAACTTCGTTTCTCATTGCTATCTGTCTCAGAATCACTTGTAGATCCCTGCCTGCTGTTACCATTTCCTTGCCCAAGTATTTCCAAGTTGTTCCCATCATGCAATCCTGTAGAATCATCCACTGTGGGCCCTCTTCTAATATGCCTTTAGTCTGTCTGGCTTTTGGGACAAACCATTTTTACAGATTACGAGACTTACTATTGTTTTTTATTTTTCATTTTGTTATATTTTGTCTTTTTGAGACAGGGTCTCACTTTGCAATTTAGGCTGGCCTTGAGATCACTTTGTAGCCCAAGCTGGTCTCAAACTCTCAATGATCCTCCTGCCTCAGCCTCCTAAGTGCTGGTATTACATGCATATGCCACCACACCCAGCTTGAGACTTACTATTGTTAAATGCCAGTGCTAGCCAAAGGAATCTATAGGTGCAGCGTAGTTTCTGTCAAAATCCCAATCACTTTTTTATTTGCAAAAATGGAAAAATTTTATCCCAAAATTCATATGGAATCTCAAGAGATCCTGAATATCCAAAACAAATTTGAGAAAACATGGCTGCTAGGCAATCCACTCAGGACCCCTTCTGTCTATCTCTTGGACAGAAGCTTTCTTTGTCTCAATAAATATATTCTGCTCTTATAAAAAAAAAAAAAGAAAGAAAGAAAGAAAGAACATGGTTGCCCATGCATAGTAGCATGCTCTTGGAGACTCAGCCTCTGAGTGGCTGAGGTAAGAAGACTGACACATTGAAGCTATCCTGGGCAAGCCATGTGAGACCACATCTCAAAGAGAAAGAACTGTGGTTGGAGAACTCACACTTCCTGATACTAAAATATTTTATAAAGTGATAGTAATCATCACTCTGGTGCTGGCATAGAGATAGGCTTACAGACCTGTGGAATAGAAGCCATCTAGACATAAGCTCTTGCATATGAGATCAAATGACTTTGACAAGGGTGCTAAAATTACTCAGTGGGAAGAAGGCAGTCCTTTCAACACATGATGTGGGAGAAACCAGGCATCCACACTGCAAAGAATGAAGTTGGACCTTAACATTAGCAAAAATTAACACAAGATGGAGTAAACATCTAAATCTAAGACCCAAAACTGTAAAACTCTAAAAGAAAACATACAAGAGAAACTTGATATTGGGCATGGCAATAATTTTCTAGATAAGACACCAAAAAGCAAACAAAGACAAATGGACCTATATCAATCATTTCAACATTTTTGCATCAAAAGATATCCAGGAGAATGGGAGAAAATACTTGCAAGTCATGTCTGACTAGAGGTTAATATCCAAAAGATACACAGAACTTTACAACACAACTATAAAAGACAAAACAACCTGGTTAAAAGATGGGCAAAGAACTTAATGTGCACATTTCTCCAATGATAATAATACAAATGACACTAACACATGAAAAAATGTTCGACATCACTAATCGTTAGAGCCGTTAAATAAAATCCATAGTGACGTCAACTCTCATTCGTTAAGATGGTTTCTGTCCAAAACTAGTAAATGTTGACAAGCACATGAAGAAGTTGGGTCCCTGAGCCACTTTTGTGGGATTGTGAAGACAGTGGAATATCATTAAGCCTTAAAAAGGAAGAAAATTCTGACACAAAATACATGGGTGGAGTTTATGTTGAAGTAACCCAGTCACAAAAAAGGCAAACACTGTATGAGTCCACTGTATGAGTCTTGCATACAAACAGAACAGTAGTGAACCAGGGCTGGAGGGATGCAGGAGAAGGGGGATTTACTGTTGATGGGAACACGGTTTCAATTCTGCAAAACACTGCAGAGTGCACAAGGATGTGAATATAGTTAACACTAGTGAACTGCACACTGACAAATGGTTAAGATAGTGAATTATATGTGCTACATTTCATCACAAAGTTTGAAAACAGTGTTACGAATCACAATTTACATTTTCTTATTTTTCAGAACTCAAGGTTTTTTAGAAGTATATGCTATTCAAGATGGAAGTGCTGAAACACACTGTCAATATGGAGAGACTTGGCTGATGGTGTTTTAAAATGTAGAATTCAATATTTATACTTCTTAAAAGTATCTCGACTTCATTTGAAATTTTTTGTGGATATTTAGTACATAGCAGAAGGTTTTCTTTTACTTAAAGTGTTTTTAATTAAAAAAAATAAAACTCCAAAGCTGAATGTGGTGGCATAGGTCTGCAATCCCAGCACTCAGGAGGCTGAGGCAGGAGGATGGCGAGTTTGAGGCCAGCCTGGGCTACATAGGGAGACCTGTCTCTAAAAATAAATGAGAAATCTTTTAAAAAATTATCTCCTATAATGTTTTTGTACTAAAGTTAGTCTTTAAAAGAATTTAACACTTGTTCAGATGTCTTTGCAGTAAAAAAGATAACTGTTAAAAAGTAAATGTCAATTTCTACAATAAAAATACAAGTTGATCTCTGTCTTTCTGTGTAGTGCAAGTATACTTTTCTTCAATATAACTTACCTACTTGAAAATATGAAATAACAAAATATGCAGCATTTTACCCCATGCCTCTATGGTAAAATCCTAGAAAAATCAAATTGCATTTCCATGAACATTGCTTTCATCACATTCATCATATCTTTGCTTTTTTCTTTTTGTGTGTGTGGGAAAGGGAGTAACCACAGGTCCTATGCACTGAGCTACATCCTCAGTCCTTTTTTGTGTATTCTGTTTGAGACAGGCTCTTGGTAAGTTGCCTGGGCTGTGCTTGAACTTGCAAACTTTCTGCACCAGCCACCCAGAGTACTGAAATTACAGGGATATGCTACCACCCCTCACATAGCTTTCCCTTAGTTTTGTGTTTGTCTTTCATCAAAGATAATTATGTCTACCTTTATTACCCTCTAGAATTTGTGTATATTAATAATTATAGTTGTATGTAGTTTAGGCCTTTATCACATCATTTTTCCATTATTCATCCAAGTAATAGGTTTCCTAGTATATTAGCAATAAGATTTTAATAAAGGGATCTAGCAGAAATAAAGGTACAAGCAGAAGTGAGTGAATTAGGAAATAACAGTTTAGTGAAAATTAACACCTAATTCTTTGCTGAGATAAGAAAAAAGTTTCTGAGTAAGTCTGGAAGTAATGCTTACCGGCATTAAAAATGATATAAGAACATGATAATTTTGCCCCCCAAAATGTGAAACTTTGCTAAATGGACTACTTCATGTTTTTCTAAGTTACCACAATTAACTTAGGTACAGTAGTTTAGCATAACAGACAAAGAGAAGAACATGAAAGGTAATCAAGGACCTTCCCACGAAGGTAAATATTCCTATGTGCTAGCACATCTTTAGATGACACAAGAGTTTCTGTGCCATCTGTCAGGCTAAAGCATAGGGACTGGGACTGGAACTGTCGCTCAGTAGTGGAGCTGCTAGCACACATGAGGCCTGGGTTGGAGTCCTATCGCTACTGTAAAAAATAAAGTGAAGCATGTGTTCTCTTTATTAGATTGTGTGTACATACAGCATGATTCTAGATGATCACCCCCGAGTAATGCGTGGAAATGGTAGCTGCCTTTCACTGCCTTGTGTACCTTTTGAGTTTTGGCATTTGTAGTTTGGGGATCCAGAGACCCTCAGTAAATGCCTGAAATTAAAGATAGTGCCATGCTTTGTATATAATATTTTCCTATACATACATAACCATGATAAAAGTTTAACTTATAGGCACCATAAGAGACACCTCATTATAAAGTACAATAGCTGAAGACTTGTTTTGGTGGCATTCTTTCTCCTTAATCCACATCTTCACCTTTGCAGAAAACAAGGCAGCAGCTTCCTCATTGGCAGTATCTCCAGTAATTCTTTTTCCATCCAAACCTAATCCTGAATCTCTGTAACATCCATTACCTGGAGTCAGTGATTTGGTGTCACTTGTTTCAAAGGGCCCTTTGCTGGACTCTACATAAGCTTAATGTTTTCTGGTGCAGACGTCAATTGAAACACATTTTCAGTAGGATATGGTGGTCCATGACTATAAATCTCAGCACTCAGGGAGGCTGAGGCAGGAAGATGGCAAATTTGAGCCCAACCTGGGCAAATGTTTCAAATTAAATTATGAAAGGGCTAGAGATGTATCTCACTGCAAAGGCCCTGCCTAGGTTCAGCCTCAAGTACTGCTTATTATTATTATTATTATTATTATTATTATTCACACTGAATAATGCCTTTTCCATCTTAAGTACTTACCACATACTGTGACAATAACTTTTGCAGTTCAGGGTGTGAAAGCAAAACTATGAATTTTTCTTCACAGTGTCGTGGCTAGATGAGACATGGTGGTGCGCACCTGTAATCCCAGCACTCCAAAGCCAGAGACAGGAGGACTGCCATGAGTTCAAGGCCATCCTGGATGAAACAGATCCTGTCTCAAAAAGCCAAATTTTTTCATGGATAGATTATTACTGTATATCTTAGCGAATTCCACATTTTTTTCCTTATTGAGAGCTTCCCACTTAAAGCACATCACAGTTTCTCTTCAACATATCTGAATTGTTAGCCCCACTATTCATGCCCTTGGAGCCATTATTAAGTAAAATGAGTGCTACTTGAATACAAGCATTGTGACACCATGACTGGTGATCTGTAACCAAGAGTTCTTACTGACTAATTTGGTAGGTAGCACATATGGCATGGATTCACTGGACAAAAGAATGGTTCCCATCTCAGGCAGGATGGAGTTAGACAGTGTGGAACAGCAGGATGGGAAATAAGAGAAAGATCTTTGGTAAAAGGGAAGGGAATTGAGATGGAAAGAAGGGAGGAAGAGAGGGGAGGGGGATGAAAAAATTTAGATGTGTTATGTGTACCAACTCCCTACGGTGAATGTAATTATGTGCTGCCAACATTACTAATAAAATTTTCCCAGGTGGTGCACACCTGTAATCTCAGCACTTGGGAGGCTAAAGCAGGATTGCTACAAATTCAAAGCCAGCCTGGGCTACATAGCAAGACCCTCTCTCAAATAAAACCTGAAAAAAATTTTTTAAAGATTTAATTTTGCTACCCAGAATGACACACAATTTAAAACTTGCATTAAAAAAAAATCTTCCATTTGCTATTTTTGGGGGCACAGTTGACTGGGTAATGGAAATCATGGAAAAGAAAGTCATGGCTAAATCACATCTGAAAATCTGGAGCAGGACCATTGGCCTGCTTCTCTGAGTGACAGCTGTCCTTGACCAGCCAGGCTCTCAGCAGAGCACAGAGCATGTGGTCATCGAGGCTCCCTGTAGGACATGCATCCTACTTGGCTATGTGCTGTGTGCAGTCAGGGCCTCAGTACCACATGGGAGACAAACCTTTTTTTTGAAAACAAAATGCAGAGTTAAACGTAACAGAAGGTTCTAACCACAAGATTTCATTTTGAGGCGATGAAAATGTTGTGTGAATATTTTATTAATGTGGCGAGGAAAATCGAGTCAACAGGAGCCAGGAGCTCGGGAGAAGAAAGGAACTCTTACTGGTGCTAGTGGATCCCACAGGAGTAATTAATTTTTGATTACCACCACACTATCACCGGGATCCATTAGAAGTCCTAGGTTTGCTTGTCTGGTGTTTTTATCCCAAGATGCTCCTTCAGCAGCTGCTTTGTAATTTCATCTGCTTTATTGTTTTTTAAGGAGATGAGACTTTTGACCTTTCCGTTCCTCGGTAGTGGATGATTGTCACTTCTGTGGGTTTCCAGACAGCAATAAGGAGCAGTAAAATTTCTTCTTTGCTTTTAAGGACTTTTTCTCAAACAAGAATTGTGGCAAAGGCATACCTAGAGTCCATGTAGATGTTGACCTTTTCGTTTTCAGAGCAATTGAGAGCCTGTACGAGGGCCCATAATTCAGCTCTCTGTGCAGACCATCCTTGTAGGAGAGCTTAGGCCAGAATGACTTCCTCCAGGGTGACCACAGCATATCCAGGCTGTCGTTCTCTGTTCCTAACAGGGCTATTTCCATGCATAAACCAGATATACTCTGAATCTCCCAGGGGGTCTACTTAAGTCTGGTCAGCTCAAGAACAACTCACTGGTTAGTGCCAGGCAGTCATGGTCTAGAGGGCCCAGGTTGGTGGGCAGGTACATGGCAGGATTGAGTAGTTTTACCACCACGAGAGTCAGGCGAGGATTTTAGTAGAAGAGTTCTTGGTACTGGGTGACCTGGCTGTTGGAGAGACAGCAATGTCCCTAGTTATTCAGGAGGTCCAGTACAGCATGTGGCACCTGGATGGTTAGGTGTTGGCCTACGATGAGCTTGTCAGCTTTCCTGATCAGAAGGACAGTGGCTGTTAGAGCATGGAGGCAGGAGGGCCAGCCCTTAGCAACTGGATCCGAGTGTTTGGATGGGTAGGCCCCGGGGTGCTCCCAGGGGCTAACAGTTTGGCTAAGCATCTTTGAAGCCACATGTGATCACCTGTTAACAAACGAGTTGAACAGGCAAGTTACTTCTGAAATTCCCACGGCTGGGGCTGTAGAGAGGGCCTTTTTAATGTCACTGAAGGCTTTTTCTGCAAACCCAGGGATCCAAATTGTGCAGAAACCAGCAGCTCCAGAGAATTTCCAGTTTGTTTCTTCTGGTTGGGACTGGGATGGAGCAGATGACTTCTTTTCTTTCCCATCCAAGGGCACAGTGTCCCTGATTTAAGTCAAATCCCAGGACTTTTTGTTTGCAGACTTATGTTTTTCCAAGATCCCTTGTAGCCATTTTCTGTTAGATGTTGTAGCAGAGCTTTTGTGCCTTCCCAGCAGGCAGCTTGAGTGTCACTAACCAGAAGATCATCAACATACTGGAGGACGGTGCAGTAATAGTCTGTGCTGAGGAAACCAGCGAGGTCACCCTAAGGGCTCTTCTAAAGAGGGTAGGCTGAGGAAGCCAAATCCAGGTCAGTTGAGTTTTGAATCCAGAACTGAAGTCTTTTCATTCCTGGCTGACTCAGGATGCCCTTACCATGATTCAGAAGTCTGTATGGTTTCATTTCATTCTCCTTTAGAGCTGGTGATAGAGAGGGGAGTGTTCCAGTCTGTGTTCCAGAGGCTACGGAGGGGACCTCAGAAGTCAGAGGGGCACATGGGACTCGAGCAGGGAAGACCTGTCTCCATGACCCACAGCAAGGACCATGTAGGGTGATAGCTGTCTCTTCTCATTTCCTGGTGCAATATATCAGATCTGCTGCAGGACAAACTGAGTCAACAGTAGCCAGGAGCTCAGAAGAAAGGAAATTTTATTGATGCTAGCAGATCCCATATGTCTGAGGTGCTGATACAGAGAGCTTGTCTTTTTCACAGGGTGTCAAATAAAGTTACAAGAATTAGATAAACTTCAGCTGAAGGTTATGGTACAAAGGGTATCTTGTGAGCATAGGTGTATGTAGCAAAATTGTTTTTGGCACATTCACAGAAGTTTCCATTTGATGACAAATCATATTTAACTGAGTTTAATGGCAGTGTAAAGGAAATATGGAGGATGGGATAGGCAGGCCCAGCCTGTTTGGACTCAGCTAGCCTTGGCATTCTAATGCCAGCTGCAACTTGTAAGATAGACATAACTCAACCAGAAAGTACACCTGTTTGTGCTAACTTGCTTCAAAGACAGACTGGCTCAGTTAAAGATAACAATTGGCCAGGCATGGTGGCACTACCAAGTGAGGAGTAATCAAAAAATTCCCAAGAGCTCTGAAAGCGGTTTGAGCAGAAAGCTAAGAGTGGAATAGGTATGTCTTCCTGATGGGGATCCCTAGATTTTTCTCCCTTCATGGGCAGGATCCTTGCCTGGACCAGTAATAACCTGTCAGTTCTTCCTTTAGGCCCCTATGTGATTCAATTTCTGACCCAGTTTCTGTCCAAATGATTTGAGGTCATGTATCACCAAACTCCTCCTATCAGTTTCTTAGAACTGGGGAAGAAGAATCTTCCCCTAGAAAATGTGGGGGAGAGGGTAAAAGGAAATTTTACCCTCCCTATGTGAAGGACAGGATAGCTAGCCCAGCATATTTAGACTCAACTAAGCTTGGCATCCCAATGCCAGCTGCAACTTGTAAGACAGACATAACTTCCTCGTTTGTATAGTGGTGAAAAAAAAAAAAGACAGACATAACTCAGCCAGAAAGTACATCTTGTTGTGCTAACTTGCTTCAAGGACACACTGGCTCACTTAAAGACAATGATTGATACTACTCACTCGACCAAGCCCCCAAGCCCCCAACTTTCTTGCTGTATTATAAGAAACCCCCTTAAGCCCAGAATTAGTCTGCCTGACAACATATGACCTAGCCTATGTACCCAAACATAAAATTACCTGATATCGACCTTTTGTACTTGCTGCCTAAAACATATGTAAGTGCCTGTTTGACCCCAAGGTGGGGCTAGTGATTTGGAACTGTTTCCTCCCCACTAGCATAATAAAGGGTTGCCTTCCATCTCCTCAGTGCCTAAGTGTCTTTCATACAGTTCGGTACTGGTTTTTTCCACAAAAACAGAGAACATAGTGACTGTAACCTTATTGAATAAAATGACCACAGTTAGGTCAGGATTCCTGCTTCATTAAAAACCACTGAACTGGACTCTTTAAATGGGTGAATTGTGTGATATGCATTAAATCTCAAAAGGGTTATTACTTACAGTCTCCCTAAAAGGAGAAGAGCTGACAAACCATCAGGAACTCATAGCCCAGAATCTCAGGGTAAGTGGGACTCAAGAGAGCACTGTGGAGCACAGGCTGCTCAGGGCATTTGATGATCTTGCCTTGTCAGGCCCAGGGCTATGGGGCAAGGCTGGTGAACATTCAGACTTCACCCCAGAGGCCACAGGAGCATCGGATTGGCTCAGCAGCACAAGACAGGAAACCCTGCCTGCCAGGGGAGCCTCACCCCGCTTAGGCTAATGGGAAGGCTGTAGTTGTGAATAATCATCCTGAGGGGCATTTTTGTACTGGGTTGGACCCAGCTGGTCTACCACCAAGCTTCAGTGCCAGTCCTTTTTATTTTGAGCTTTTTTTTGAGACAGGGTCTCACTATGCAGTTCAGGCTGGCCTTGCACTCACTTTGTATCCCAGATTTGCAATGATCCTTCTGCCTTAGCCTCCTGAGTGCTGGGATTACAGGCATGCACCACCGTGTACAGTTTTGAGACTAGCTCTTGTTATAATGGTGCAGCCTCCCCTCAGATTTGAAATCCTTCTGCCCTACCTGCCCCAAAACTGGGATTACAGATTGTGCCACTAGTACCAGCCTGGGGTCATTCTTACTGGTAACCCTAGATGGCAGTAAAGGGCCAAGATGCTGGACCTGTTTTCTTAGGGAAGTACATTCACCTTGTACATTTGATTGGAGTCTTGTAGCCCACAGGAAACCTGTATTTCTTGTCACAACTTCACAGGCAAAGCTTCATGAGTCCTTACAAGGAGCATGCCTACACAGGGAAGTCTGCGCTGTGACTTTCCATGTAGAAAAATTCCACCTTAGCTTTGGTGACAAATATTAAGGCACAGGGTCTACTCCTAGAGGAGAAATTAAAACTCTCCTAAAGTTACCCCAAAGGGCTATAACCTTAACGTAAGGTTATTGTAATCAAGGCCAGCCTAAGCAGCTTAATCTCAAAATAAAAAGTGGTGGGGATGTAGCACAGTGGCACAGCACCACCAGGTCCAATCCTCAGTACGGTAAAAAAAAGAAAACATAAGATTTAAATTACCTGACAGAAGTAGGAAAATATAAAATATGACATACAAGATAAAAACATTAGCTGGGTATGGTGGTACACGCCTGTAACCCCAGCACTTGGGAGGCTGAGACAAGAGGATCAGCATGAGTTCAAGACCAGTCTGGGCTACATAGTGAGACCCTGCCTCAATCAATCAATCAAACAAACAAACAAGTAAATAAACAATAAATCAGATAAAAGTTCTAAAAACAGATTTAATATCCAGGTATGGTAGCACATACCTGTAACCCCAGCATACAAAAAAAAGAAATATTAGAATATCCTCATATTATAATCTCTTTGTTTTTTCATATTTGACCTTATCTACTGAGTCCCCCTTGTAAGAGAAATAATTCAGCTCTTTCATACCTGTAAGAGACTGTAAGGATCATCTTACAATCTCCACCTCCCAAAATTTCCATCTATATAGCAAAGAAATTAACAAAACCCAAGGGAGGTCTTCCTTGCCTTTACCCTTGGCCTCTGGAAGATAATGACTGGGCCTTGGAATGCACCAGAAAGCATAACAAAATGACCCATCTGGGGATGGGGAGTATGCTGGATTGCATGGTATTAGTTGGTACCTGCTGTAGTCAGGGGTTACAAGGAGAACCATTACATACAGGACACAGAATTTATATTATTATTTTATGGTGGTCACCCAGAAATAAATACAAGAAAGTGCAGGAAATCTGTCCACAATACTAAAGACCCAGAAAATCCAGTCAAGGTCCTGGATGCCCAGCAATGTCCTGCATGAGTCCAGCTGAAGACCTAGAGCCCATGGAAATGCCTGCCACAAGTCCAACTGGAGGCCTAAGAGCCCACAACAAGGACTCACACCAGTCTGTTCTACAGAACTGCACTGAGAAAGCCCCAAGGTCAGCGGTGGAAGCTAGAAAGTCTATGCCAGCAGGGTGAAGGGTCTGTGCTAGTATAGGTTGAAAGCTCTACAGTGAAGCCAAGAAGTGATGCTTAGAATAAGGACCAAGGCTCCCACGAAAATTACCACAGCCATCCTCAGCAACAATGAGGTCCCAAGCTCCTCCAACAATGAAAACAGTTGAGTACCTCAGTCAGCCAGCATGACAAGCTTCTCCTGGAGATTAAACAGTAAACACCTTCCCGTCCAGAGCCATGAAGAGATGTTCAACGTAAGCACAAGAGCTCCTCCAACGTGAACCTCAGCCATTCTCAGCAACAAAGTTCCAAGCTCCTCTGATGACGATGGCTGAATTCATATCAGGGATGCCAGCCATGACAAGTTCCTCCAGGACAACCAATGGCTCCAACAGCAACACTTAAGAGAACCCACAACGCCACACCCTTCCTCTCCATGTCTCCTTTTACGCTGGCAAGTTTCCTCTGGCAGGCCATCTATACTCTGCACCATGCTGATTTAATTCTGCTAGTGTTAAATTGACCACCAGTTGTTGTTGTTGGTTTTTTTTTGGGGGGGTACCAGGGCAGGCGCTTATACCTCTCATGCTTGCCAGGGCAGGCGCTTACACCACTAAGCTAAACCCCCGGCCCCACTGACCACCAGCTTTTAATCCATAACAGTACCTCTTAGCCTCCAGAGAGGCTGGAGACTGAGATAAGTGTGTAGCCAACTATGATGCCCCGCTAAGAACTCTAAACATAGCTTGGCTCAGATTTTCTGGCTGGCAGTATTCTGTGGGTCTCACCACACATCCATGCCAAGCACTTAATGTGTCACTGACTTTACAGGGAGAAGACAACACCATGTTTGGTACCCTTCTAAACTCTATCATATGCACTTTCTCCCTTGGCTGACTTAAATTTGTATCCTTACACTGTGACAAATGGCAACTAGGAATAAGATAGTTTCAGTGGGTTCTTTGAGTCCTTCTAGCAAATTATCAAACCAGAGTGGTTTTTGGAATCTTTTTAAATTCCAATTTGTGTCAGAAGGGTTGTTTTGGGGCTGTCTTCTCCTAATCATGCAGTTGGCTAATCTAGCACATTACCCTTGAGGGACTCCTCCTGCCCTAAATTTTTCTTTTCTCTCTCTTTTTTTTTTTTCAGCCTGTTTCTTGATTTCAGCCAGGACAGTATGGTAAAGGTAACAAGATGCACAGGATTATGTATATATAATTGTGCTAAACAAAACCATAGCTCTCTCTTGCCAGAATCCTAACCTTCCTAGTTTTGAAGAATTAAGCTACTACTGTTGACCAGCTACTACTTTTCATTATAGTTTTGAGATGCCAATCAGAACTATGTTCAGTATCTTAATCCAGAAAAGCTGAAATAGGTTGGAACTTAGGGCGCCGAGCCAACCAGTAACCTGCCTGCCGCCCTGGTAAGTGACTGTGGTCTGGCAAGCCGCGGCCACCCCAGGGCAGGGAAAAAGAAGCAAGAGCGTTTCCTGAGGTCCGTGCCATGTTGGAACTTAGGGCGCCGAGCCAACCAGTAACCAGCCTGCTGCCTACCGGGCGCGGGCTTACAATCAAACATACACCACCACCACCACCACCACCACCCCGTTAACAATTGGGATCCAGGGATCTGGGTATCTCTTAGGAGGTGATCATATTTGGTACAGCAAGTCGGGGGATTTTCCTTCTACTATCTCTGAAGGCAGATGTTTTTATTGCCGTTTTGCTTTGTCCTGAGTAATGGTGTTGCTCTATTCAATACTCTGTGTTGATGTGTTCTATAATGTTGTGTATTTCTTTGATTTTGCTGTACCTAGTAGAAGAACAACCATTGTGAAGACAACGAGATATACAATGTTGCCTATTACTGTTGTCCTGGTGACCTGCTGTGATGTTCTGTGCCAATTTCACTATACTGTCTCAATTGGCTTTATT
>PVJX010017281.1:0-38605 GCA_004027295.1 Dolichotis patagonum | reverse complement strand
TCGGTGCAGTCTTCCTTTTGGTTTGGTTTGGATTGGTTTGGCTTGGCTTGGGAAATTTCCCACAGCATAGGAAGAACTGTGGTTCCCAAATGGAACTGAATCTCCACAGATGGGATTGAAGCCCCCAGCTAGGATTGAAGCCCCTAAATGGAATCACAGAAAAAACTGCAGCCCCTAATTCCAGTCTCTGACTGAAACACATAACAAAAACAAAAGCCAAAAATCAAAATGAAACCAAAATTTAGATCTTACCTAAGTCAGTTGGGTCTATCTAGCCTCCCTTATCTCATAACAATTAGCCTTCTCCTTTTCCTTTGTGATCCAGGGAACTGTGTGAACTCAGCTAGGGCACCTGAGTTCCCTTAATCACAGGTTTTGGGATCAGGCAGTTGCGTTTCCTTTAACAGGAAGCTGTCCATGGACCATCTTGATAGGGTTTTCGGCACGATGAAACAGAAAATATGCGATAAAAATGGCCTTTATTCCAAGGACATGGAGAGGAGCCTAACCATAGACAGCTTAGTAACCTCTGACCAGAACATGTGACATACGATACACATATAACCCCAGATGGCGCCTAGGGCGGGTATTGATGATGTACAAGTTACTGATTGGGACTCCTTTTCGTGCCATTGGGAAAGGAAGATGTCACGAAGGAGGAGGTGATCTCAAGGTAAACATGCTGTTTGGTCTTGCCTCCCACCGCAGTTTAAATATTTTAGGGCAAAATTCCTTCACATCTCACTGGGACCTCCATCATGTTGCTATGAGATGCAGAGAATTATGCATAGAGACCAAGAATAACACAAACTAGCTTTATTAACTAGGGGACAACATCCACCATTGAGTCCAGAATGTTGACCCCTAGGACTGGGTGTCTTGAATATTTTATAGGGAGCACCTGATTTCCAGGTGCTCCTTATTTGGTGCAATTTTTGGTGGTAAGGGTGGAAACTGGTGATATAGGAGAATCAAACTCCCAACCTGCTATGTCCCAGAGTTTATGTTCTCTAAAATCAAAGAATGAATTTTAGGAAGAACAGAGGTGAAGAGTAGAACATAATTATTGAGAGAAAGAAAGCTTCTGTCTGAAGAGAGACAGAAGGGGATCCTGAGTGGGTTTTGCGGGGCTCTTTTTAGGGACCTTTACAGAGTAAAACCACGGGTTCACGGTGGATGAAGACTGGGAACTCACGAGGCAGATGGGCATGAGGTGGGACATAACTATAGTTAGCCAATAAAATCAATAGTTCAGGTAAAATTGATTACATTAGGGACAAATGGGAAAGGAAGTCATGTAGGAAGAAGGCATTCTTGGAGCCATGACCTTTCCCCTAGAAGGATGGGATAATGGCTCCATGGTGAGAGGGAACTAATTAGAGTATCAATCCCCAGGATGTAGAAGCATTCGTTTGATTCTTTGTCTTGAGATCTGGCCCGCAGCAAGAGGTTTGTTTCCTCTGTTTGGAGATCTGGCCTGCAGCAAGAGGTGTTTCCTCCAAGGTCATCAGAAATCTGGTCCTCTGTGCCAGGTTCTTCAAGGAACTAACCCTGTCTGACTGCCTATAATATTTCTAACTGGCTCAGCTGCCTGTAACACTGGGAGTGGCTTTAGTGGAGAGAGGAATCTTCCTGAGATGAAATCATCCAGGTCAAAGATCTGTTTCATGGCTGCTTAGTCTGCATGATGCAGCAAAGAGAAAATTGAAAGGGGTAGGCAGGAGGACTAAGGAGAGTTAAAATGGAGTCTATTTAAAATGGCACTGTAGTTGCCGCTTCAGAACAATATCCTGGTTGCATGGAAAATACCACAAAGAATCAACAACTGGAATCTCATCTTATTTTTTTTTTCATTTTAAAAATTTTATTGTAAAGAAGATAAAACCAAAGAAAATAAAACAGAATAAAACCAATCAAGATAAAATAGTATAAGTGATACAGAACGTTAAAACCTTACAAAAAAAAGTAATAGTTACCATAATGCTTCTTCTTGTCTTCAAAATAGCTTTGGGTACCTTCAGACACAGTAAAAATCAAGCAGAACAGAATAGAGCAGAAACAGTAAAAACAAATCAATGAATGCAATAAAGGATTTCAAAATAAGCTAATAGTAAATCCAAAATGGTTACTATAATGAAAGAGTTTTGCCCTAGAATAAATTACAGGACATTATAGTGGTAGTTCAGCATGGTGGAAGGCCAAATCAGGGATGCTTACCCTCATGGTCACTTCCTCCTTCCCCAATTACAACTTCCTATTCCTTTCCCAGTACACATGAAGAAAATTCCAATCAGCTCCTAGTGTCACCCTAAGCACCACACCAGGTCAAAGGTTACATATATCCCATAACCCCATATATGGGCAAAAGAAAAAGCCAAACTGCTGTGGGTTGTGGGCTCCTCTCCACATCTTTTAAATAAAAAGGCCACTTTTACTTTTTCTTATATTCTGCTCCATTATTGTGCTGGAAAACTCTTAACACATAATATATCTCGCTATCTTTTAAATAGCTGCTCAAGCCATCAGATTTAACATAATCAAACAAAACAGAAGAGAATAAAACCCAACCCAGGAAAACAATGAAAATGATATGGTTTCCAGGTGGGGACCACCTCCTTGTAAGGTCTGGTTCTCTCATCGGGCAGCCCATAAACGGCACTCACTCACAGAGAGAGGCTTGGGTGTGAGGTGACTGTCCCTGGGGGAAAAGGAACACTTCTACACTGTTGGTGGGAGTATAAATTGGTGCAACCACTGTGGAAATCATTGTGCAAATTCCTCAAACCTGAAATGAGTGGTCCTGTTTGACCCAGCTATTTCCCTTTGTAGTCTCTTTCTGAAAGAATTAAAAGCATCATGCCACAATGATAAATGCACATTTATGTTTATAGAAGTACAGGTTTTAATAGATAAATCTTGGAAACAACCCAAATGCCCTTTAACCACAGAATGAATTAAAAAGTCATTTTTTAAATACAATGGAGTACTCAGCCATAAAGAAGGATAAACTTGAAATATGTCTAGGTACATGGATGCACCTTGAGACCATACTCTTAAGTTAAATAAATTGGACACACATGTGTAAATATCTCATTCTTTCTCTGGTATGAGAAACAAAAGTATAAACAAGGACCAAAATATATAATAGATACTATGAAATATGCAGAAAGTGTTTGAAAGGAAAGTTGAACCAGGATGGGGGTGGGGGATGAGAAAAAGGATAAAATGAAAATAAAGCCTTGTAGGGAAAAAGGAGTTGAAGGGAATGGCGGGGATGGAAGAAAAAAAGAAGAAGAATTAAGGTATATCATGTACAAGTTCCCTACGATGAAAGCGATCATTATATATATCTAAATTGTACCAATAAACATAGTATTTTTTTAAAGCAAGCAAGCAAGCAAGAAAGAAATTTCTCTGTGATTTAAAGCCTATGGTAATCCTCTGGGACCTACAGTTTTATGGTAGTATCAAATTTAGAGTGTGACTGCGGTTCCTGATAGACAAAGGGGGAAGTCAGAGTCCTGATCAGTGCTGGATAGCCTGAGGAAGCCTGCAGTAGGGTTAGGATGGGTGCTGGATCATCCCAGTGAGCCCGCAGCAGGATTAGGGCAGGGTGCTGGTCTGGTACTTTCAGATCTATAGAAGTTCAGTCTGATCTTGGCCTCTGGTCATGGGGTTAGGGCCTGAGTTGTTTAGCCTACAACACTCTGAGTGTCTCTTGCTGGCCTGAGCACAGCTCCCTGACCCTGGATGTCTCCCATGGTTGTCCCTTGCCCAGTCACTGTGGAATTTCAACACTGGGGGCCCTGAGATAAAGCAACACATGCTGCTCTGCGTCCTGGTTCAGTTGGCCCTCCCTAAAATGACAACCAACAAACTACCCTTTACAGGGGACACAGCAGTCACTTGTACTAGAGTCACTCTCCAGCTACTGTAGGGCCAGCATCCCTACTCCATTCCCCTGCTGTGTTTCTCCCTGGAGGCCTCTGGAGTCATCTACCCTCACTGTTTTCTATAGATTTGATCCTTTTCTCTCATGCCACAAGCTAAGAGCCAGGGATAAAGCACAGATTGCCCTTCTTTTTTCTGCCTTGAGGTCTGTTTCTGCTTTCTCTATGGGCTCCGATTTTCCCTTCAGATCATTACTGGACCCTAGGAATTTGCTTCTCTCTTCTTTTCTTCTCCAAGTTGTTATTTTCCAGTGTCTGAACTCCAGTCTTGTAGAGGTTGACCCTGCTGCCTACCACGCCAGCACCTCTGGAAGTCCTCTCTGGCTCCAGTTTAGTGGGCTCTAGACATGCTTTCCTCCCTTGGTCTATAGCCTATAGGTGACATAGCCTTCATGCTGTTGCTATATTCTGGATAACTTAATTTGATGGTTCTCTTAATCCAGTTCGCAAGTTTTTAAATATTGTCATTAATATCTCTTCAGGAGAGCCAATTGAGTAAAATTCCCATGTCTGTTGAAAACACAATAGGGCTGGGGATTTAGCTCAGTGGCATAAGCGCCTGCCTGGCAAGAGCGAGGTCCTGAGTTCGATCCCCAGTACTGCAAAAAAAAAAAAAAAGAAAGAAAAAGAAAGAAAGAAAGAAAGAAAAAAAGAAAAAAGAAAACACAATAAATGTATGTATACCTTAAAGTATGCATATAATTATAAATACTTACATATGATATTGTTCAGAATTTTAAAATATAAGTGAAAAGAGATGGCCATGAGAATGTATGTCCAAAGAATTGGGGAAGACCTTGGTATAGATATTGGATATATTTTATAAAATATGGGGTAAGGGGGTTAATATAAATTCATTTTAGTATCAAGCAACATAATCTTAACTGATATGCAGATTATTTTTGATGTATGAATTTGTGAATGTATATGTATATATTTTTACATATATCTAAAAATATGTACTTTTTATCATTTTTTCTTTATAAAAGAACAATTTTTATGCTGTTACATAACATTCATATTACCATTTTTAATAGCTATTTGCTATATAATTTTCAGCAAGTATATATGCAAAAACTTCCACTGTTGGATACTTCTGATTTTTTCCTACTGCCAATAACACGATGACCATTTTCATACATATGTAGGATTTTGTATTTTGATTAAAAATATTGGGTTAAACAAAGAAAAGCCCAGGTCCTGATGGATTCACAGCTGAATTCTACAAGAAATTTAGAGAAGATTTGATGCCAATACTCCTTAAACTCTTCAATGAAATGGAAAAGAAAGCAGTCCTCCTTAAATCATTCCTTGAGGCAAGCATAACTCTCATACCAAAACCAAAGAAAGACCCAACCAAAAAGGAGAACTATAAGCCAAACTCACTAATGAACATTGATGCAAAGATTCTCAATAAAATACTGGCAAATAGAATGCAACAAATCATCAAGAAGATTATACATCATGACCAAGTGGGGTTCATTCCAGGAATGCAGGGATGGTTTAACATATGCAAATCAATAAATGTGATACACCATATCAACAGAGCCAAAAACGGAAACCACATGGTCATCTCAATAGATGCAGAAAAAGCTTTTGATAAGGTCCAACACATGTTCATGATAAAAACCCTTCAGAAACTCAGAATACATGGTGTCTACCTCAACCTTATAAGGGCCACTTATGACAAACCAACAGCCAATATTATACTAAATGGACAAAACTGAAAGCTTTCACTTTAAAATCAGGAACAAGACAAGGATGTCCACTATCGCCACTCCTTTTCAATATAGTTCTGGAAACACTAGCCAGGGCAATCAGACAAGAGAGAGAAATAAAAGGAATAAAGATAGGAAAAGAAGAAGTTAAATTATCACTATTTGCAGATGACGTGACACTCTATATAGAAGACCCAAAAAACTCCATTAAAAGACTGCTAGAGGTAATAAACAAATTCAGTAGTGTAGCTGGCTACAAAGTCAGTGTGCAAAAATCAATAGCATTCTTGTACACAAACAAGAAACTCACTGAGAGAGAAATTATGGAAATATCACCCTTAACAATAACATCTTAAAAAATGAACTACTTAGGAATCAACCTAACCAAGAATGTAAAAGACCTATATACTGAAAATTATACTACACTAAAAAAGGAGATCAAAGAGGATATTAGAAAATGGAAGGATATTCCTTGCTCTTGGCTAGGAAGAACTAACATCGTGAAAATGGCCATACTCCCAAAACTGTTATACAGATTTAATGCAATCCCAATCAAAATACCATCAACGTACCTCACAGATCTAAAGAAAACACTCCTAAAATTCATTTGGAAACAGAAGAAACCTAGAATAGTAAAGGCAATTCTGGATAATAAAGACAAGGCAGGAGGCATCTCAATTCCCGACTTGAAACTATACTACAAAGCCACAGTGATAAAATCAACATGGTACTGGCAAAGAAATAGACCTGAGGACCAATGGAACAGATTAGAAGATGCAAGTATGAGTACAACGACACTCCACCACCTGATATTTGACAAAGGGGCTAAACATGTTCACTGGAAGAAGGATAGCCTCTTTAATAAATGGTGTTGGAAGAACTGGCTCTCCACATGCAGAAGGCTGAAACTAGATCCATGCTTATCACCGTGCACAAAACTAAGGTCTAAATTGATCAAAGACCTAAACATTAAAACAGAAACACTAAAGCTACTGGAAGATAGGGTAGGTAGAAGTCTTGGAGACATAAGTGTAGGCAGAGAATTCATGAACAAAACTCAAACTGCACGGGAAATGCTTCAGAGAATCAACAACTGGGATCTCATACTATTGAAAAGTTTCTGCACTTCAAAGGAAATCACCATCAGAGTAAAAAGAAAACCTACAGAATGGGAAAGAATTTTAGCCAGCAACCCCTCAGACAAAGGACTTATATCAAGAACATATAAAGAACTGAGAAACATCAAGCCCCCCCAAATTCAAAGACCCTCTCCAAAAATGGGCACCTGAGATGAACACTCAGTTGTCAGATAAAGATATACAAATAGCAAATAAATACATGAAGAAATGTTCACCATCACTTGTCATTCGAGAAATGCAAATTAAAACAACATTGAGATTTCATCTCTCCCCTGAAAGAATAGCTGCCATCAAGAAATCAACTGATAACAAATGTTGGCGAGGCTGTGGGTAAAAAGGAACATTGCTCCACTGTTGGTGAGAGTATAGACTGGTGCAACCACTATGGAAATCAGTATGGAGAATTCTCAGAAGTCTAGGACTGGAAGCTCCATTCAACCCAGCTATTCCCCTTCTGGGTATTTTCCCAGAGGAACTGAAAAGTTCATATCACAGTGATATATGTGCACCCATGTTCATAGCAGCACAATTTGTAATAGCCAAATCTTGGAAATAACCAAGATGCCCATCAACTGCAGAGTGGATGAAAAAGATGTGGTATTTTTATACAATGGAGTATTACTCAGCTATGAAGAAGGATGACCTTGAAGCCTTCATAGGTAAATGGAGAAAACTTGAAACTATCCTCATTAGTGAAATAAATAAGAACCATATTTATAAATATCACATTGTGTCTCTAGTGTAAAAAATAATAAGAACTGTAGGAGTAATAAAACCCAAAATGTATAATTGCTACTGTAAAAAAGAGAGGAAAAGAAAGTGCTCTAAAGGGTATAATTGCATGTATGTTTAAGTGTGTAAGATGAATGACCATATTACTGTTTTTTGTTAGATCACGGAGCAAAACTGTTGATAGTCTCATTGCTTGAATGTGTACTTTGTATGTTTTAACTTTGTAACTTGAACAACTATTTCCAAGATGACAGTATGTAAGTTATCAAGTAATGACTTCTCAGTATTTTTTGTTCTTTTCTTTTTTTTTCTTTTTCCCCTTGGAATCTTGTATTGTTGCTACCCCTTTTTCTATTTTGTTTTGTTTTTAAATAAAATTTTTTAAAAATTGGGTTAGTTTAAATACATTAGAGACAACTGATCGTTAAATCCTCTACTCTTTGGAAACTGTCTACTGCAGTAAAATTGCTCACTATTTCCCTGTACCTCCATAAAGTAATAGTGTGTATAAAATAAAGTTTCAGAAAGTTCTAGGTAGGCTTAGAGACATTTTCTTTTAACAGAGATACTTTCATGGAGATGTGGATTTCCCTATTAATCTGGGAACCATGGTTAGCCAAGAACCTCAATCTATGAAGAACTACAAGAAGTTACATATCATGGGGCTGAGGCCAGGAGCTCTTCAAAGTAAATGATTCTGAGACAGTGTTCCCTAAATTCTAGACTTTGGCCTTTCAGTCCAAGCCTGGCGCACACCTGTATGGTTGACCAGCAAACCATGCCGGGCGCTCTGTGACTCCTGTGAATGTTTGTCCCAGTTTGGATTTCGTACATTTCTCAACAGTGACACCTTGTGGCAATACAGTACGTGACAGCAGAAAACATCAACTGTGCTCTACCTAGATTTTTTAAAATTGAAAGGTAATTCACATATCATAAAATTTGCAACTTTAAAATGTACGATTCAGTGGCTTTTAACATATTAAAAAAGTTGTATAATCAACATCAGTCTCTAATTCCATAACATTTTCATCACTCAAAGAGGAACCTTAGATCCTTAGGAGTCACAACCCATTATTCCCTTTCCTTAGACCTTGGGGACCCTAATCTATTTTATATTTTCTTTTTTTTTTTTTTTTTGGTACCGGGGATCAAACTCAGGACCTTGCACTTGCCAGGCAGGCACTTAAGCCACTGAGCTAAATCCCCGGCCCTATTTTATATTTTCATAGATTTGCTTACTCCGGGCATTTCATATAAATTGAGTGGCTTTTTATGATTGGCTTCCTCCACGTAGCATACTCTTTTCCAGGTTCATCTGTGTTGAAGCATGGATCAGTACTTTATTCATTTTTTAGTGCTTTATTGATTTTTATGGCTGGATAATATTCCAGTATGTAAATATACTAATTTTATTTATTCATTCAGAATTGATGAATTGTTACTGTTTTAGTATTATGAATAACACTACCAAGTTTCTGAAAATATTTGCTTTTAATTTTCCTGGCTATGTATATAGGAAAAAGAAATGCTCAGAAATATGGTAACCCTGTGTTTAACTTTTTGGGGTCCAACAAATATATGACCATATCATTTATGAATAAAAATAATAATGTCACTCTATATTTGTGTAGTAGTTAAGTGCAGACAATAGCACCAGAAGTCCTGAGTTTGAAGTCCAGTGTGTCATTTTTTAGGTGAGGAAGCTTACACAAACCTCTATGCCTCAGTTTCATTTCTAAACCAGAGGCACAAATAGTAACTTCCTAATGTGATTTTTATATAATTTAAACTAGCCATGGATGTAGCTCAGTGGCACAGCACCTGCCTGGCAAGCATGAGGCCCTGAATTCAATTCCTGGTACCAAAAAAAAGTAAACTAGCATATGGAAATTACCAAGACAGTCACATTTTTAAGTGCTACATTTTACTATTACTTTTACTTTACTTTTGAATTATATTTTGTTTTAGTTAATTCAATAGTTTTAAAAGGTGATGCCATGTTTGTTGAGACTTCCTATTGAAATATAGTAATTTGAGATGACAATAATGGAAGTGGAAAGGAAAGTTGAAGACAGCTTTATTAAGCAAGGGGGTAACCATACTTCAGAGTGTAATTTGAATCAAACTGAGGCTTCACATAGTTCAGTCCAAGCATGTAGTAGCATTCTAATAAAGCATAAACTGACTAGGCAAGCCCTGAAGCATAATGAGGGTCCTCACCTTAAGCTTCCTTATGGAGTCCTTGCAAATGCCCTTCACAACATGTTCTCTAGCTATCTGTCTTTCCAACCTTCTCCCTCTCAGAAAAGCTGCCAGTTATCTATCTTTCTTCTCAGCTGTGTGTTGCCATAACACTTGACTCAACCCATTAACTTCCTTCCTCTGAAACTCATGCAACTCACATGATCCTGTTCTCTGCCTGTGAAACTTAGCCTCTTGCACCCCTGAGAAATTCAGCCTGGTTTCCTATAATGATTGTTTACAGAAAACAGTTCCCGAACTCTAATGAGTAAAATGATCTACCTTATCATATGTGACATTGTGATAATAAGAAATACATCTTAGGTCCCCATCCCCTTTTTCTGACACACAACCTCTAAAACTTTCGTTCTTTCTTGAGAGACAGCAGTCTCTCAAGCAGTAGGTACAGTTTTTGCTGTGATATGTGATCTTTGACTCAGTTCCTGACACAGCTCTAATTTCTTAAGAGTTTCTTGAGTGATAGGAGTGGTCTTTTGTTCTGGAGAAGTGACCCAGAAAGCTCCCGAATAGGAGCTGGACAAAAGACCAAGACATGATCAAGAGGTTCGGACTTTCAGCCCTATTCTCCACAAAGGCTGAAGACTGAGCTAACAATTGCTGATGCATATGTGATGAAGTTGCTATAAAAATCTTTGAACTAGGGGGTTTCAGAGAGCTTCTGAGTTACTGAATGCTTCTTGGAGAGTGCTGCACTCCAAGAGGGGATGGGAGTTCCATGTCGATTTTCCCATAGTTTGCCCTGTTTACCTCTTTATCTGACTGTTCATCCATACCCTTTGAATATCCTTCACTGTAAATAAGTATACTATTTCCCTAAATCTTGTGAGCCACTCTAGAAAATTAATCAAACCTAAAGAGGGAGTAGTGGAAATGCTCAGCTTGTAGCTGGTCTGTCAAAGTTCTGGAGGCCTGAACTTGAGACTGGCATTTTAATTTGGGGCAGTCCTGTGGGACTGAGCCCTCAAGAATCTGACTCTACCTCCCCATCGGTAGTGTCAGAATTGAATTACAGAATGCTCATTCGTTGTCTGTTGTATTATTGCTTGGCAAATAACGAAAATTCCATTCAATTTTGGTGACCAGAAGTGTTCTGTGCTGTGTTGAGTATGAAAGTACCAGGGACACGATATCCTTCTATAATACTAGGGACACAAGGAAATCATACCCGGACCTCAGTTTTCTTTCTTTTTCTCCTCTTTCTGTGGTAAAAAGTGGAGGGAGGGTAGAGTGGCCTAGAACAACTTGTTAATCAAAATTCTTCTAAGCCAGCTTGGGAGAAGGTGTCAATGTTGAATTTATTCTTCCCCATTCTTCTCCATCGTCCTCTTGTTCTCCAATCAAAATCAGGAAAATAAGTGTTACTGCCATAACTATTGGAATCTATGAAGTACAGTAATGGATACCCAATGATTTTTATCTGAGACCAACCTCATTACATCAGAAATAAAATAGGGCTATTTTTCTCAATGCAAAGCTAAGACAGCACTCACTGGATATGGGGAAACTGCTTATCTGTACTCACTGAGGCATTGCTTTCAGAGAATTCAACCTCATATGGTACAAGTTTCCTTATATTGGCCTCTTTCTCCTGAATCCAGATTTTTCTATCTTGCTCTGAAAATGCTGTCATGGTTCCCTTATTTGCTTTGTCAATTCTGATTAGCACAAAACCAGGTTACCTATGACTCTAATCTATTACTCATACATTTCAATTTGGCTTGTTCATGCAGAGATATGAATTAAACTGATGCTTTCCAATTACTTTCCATCCTGCCATATTTTGTAAGGAAGTAGAACAACTCATTCCAAAGGATCACATTCACTTCCTTTTTTTTTCTTTCTTTTTTTAAATTTTATTTTAAAAGAGAGTAAAATTAAACACAACAAAACAACAGAATGGGACATAAGAAAGCATAAATTTCAAAGCTAGACAACCAAAGATCTTCACCATCTGTCATATTGTCTCTTGTTTTCTTCCAAATGGTTGTCCTTATCTTTGCATATGGAGCGCTCATACTAAATAGCATAGCCAATCTTTTCACAAGATGTGTAGTTCACTGGATCCCACTTGCTAGGCAGGGGGGAGGGGGAGATGGGGACACGGGATGGGGGACAGGATGACATGAGATATCTGATTCTCAGCCCACATGCAGGCAGGATCACAGTCGCCCCCCAGAGATGGGAAGAGTTCTTTGTTCTCCCGGCACCCCAAGTCAACCGCACGGTGAAGCTCCCCATGCACGAGGGTCTCTCCTTTGGGCTGCTGAAAGTCTGCACACTCTCAGCCGCCCAAACCCCCCCCACCCCCGAGAGAGGAAGAGTTCCTTGTTCTCCCAGCACCTTGAGTCAACCGCATGGTGCAGGTCCCGAGGCACCAGGGTCTCTCCGCTGCAGGCCCCCTAAAGTCCACCACACTCACCTGCTATTTCTTTCTGATGAATTGACCATTCCATTTCCAAAGTTCTGAAATGGCCAACAGACCACAGAAAGAATTCTCTTTAGGCTCCTGTTTGAAACCAGCAGCTACAGCAATCTGCTGGCCTTGCTTCAGGGCCACTCACATTTACTTCCTTAATGCCAAAGTCTTGACTGACAGCATTATTGAGCCTCTGAGGCTCTCCCTCTGTGTACCTTGCCAAAGAAATGCTCTAGACATTAGAGCTCTTTTCTCTCATCCCTGGTCAGTGCTCCCTGTGAATTTCTTCACCACTTTCTTCAGAAAGTGACCTGCACCAGTAATTTTCAAATCTACTTGATAACAAGTCCCTGCAGGGGCAAAGCCAAGGCCTTGAACCACATCCTGCACAGTGCCTCCAACTTCCTCTGTATTTCCATAAAGCATTGTAATTTCTTCTTCAGAAATGACAAATCTCTTGGTTGATAAAACTATTTCCTAATGGTTAATTTAACAAGAGAGTTTTGCTTTTGTTTTTAGACTTTTTAAATGTAGAGAACTCACAGTATTGTGAAACGCTACATAATATATGTTATCTCATTATAATATTCTAATTTGGAAGAGTGTATTTTAAAAAAATGTAACTTTTGACTACCTTGTTTCCATCACCTCTAATATTCATCAACAGGTTCTATTGATTCTACTTTCAAATTATTTTCTGATTGTTGTCTATAGCAACAGTTCCTAAAGGTCTCCCAGCTTCATGAATGTAATGAGAGTGACATTTGTCCAACACCTATCAGGTAATTCCTTTACCATCTCTCACTTTTCCTCAAGAACCTTCAAGATGTGATCTCATCTTCCATCCCCACCCCCGTCCCCACCACTCTATACTCTAGCCACAGTGATCTTTCCATCCATGCAACTTGCCAACCTAGTTCCCCTCACCTTGTAATCTTTTCCTGCTATCAAATATACTCTTTCTACATATCTTTATATGGTTATCTTCATAACTCATTTCTCAAATATCACCTCTTATGTATTCCCCAACTGCTAGATAAACGCCATACCAGCACACTCTACTGTATTACCCTGCCTTTTTTCTTTTTCTTTTTAAATAATTCTCATTATCCAAAATTTTTACATAGTAAATGTACATTTGGAATGTACCTCTCAGAACAGAGCAGTCTTGCTGCCCTTTCAGGAAGGATGGGGAAAGGAAAACCTATTACTCATTCTTGTATTATGGGCCTTTATCATAGCAACCTAATTAGGTTCTGTCTTGATTACTTTTCTCTCATTGCTGGCATAAAACCACCCAACACCCCCTCCAGCGCGGAAGGAAGGAAAAGTTTATTTAGCTCACTGTTTGTGAAGGTTTCAGTCCATAATCGGCTGGCTCCAAGGCAGGATGACATGGCACTGGGACAACACGTCAAGGCAGCAGCCAGAGCAAAAGAGGGGAACAAGTCCCTTCTCCTTTATATTGTTCATAGGCCACCCCCCACCCCCTCCAGGGCAGGTGCAGCACTCACAAAACCTTGCACAGGATGAGGATATTTACAACTTAAGGTTCCTGGCTTGCTACTGAGTCTCTCAGTTAAATTTACAAACTTCTCAAGTTGACACAGTGTATCAACCATAACAGGTTCTGAGTGCAGTTCATCTGGGTTTGACTATATAACTGGTCTTTGAATAAGCATTAATTCTCAAAGGACAACAAAAATAATTGTTCCTTTCAAGGTAGAAAGTTTTTAGGCTTTTAGATTTCAAGTCATATTGTTCTTGGTTGAAAACCAAATGTGAGTATAAAATAATGCTTTTGAGATGATCCTACAAGAGATGTTTGAGCCAAGTCATAACCTTATACCAAGAGAATGACCACAAGATGGCTATGTTGTTTGTATAACACTTGCTTAGGATATTTGGGATATTAAATCAATAAAATATATATCAATATATACTAGAAGAACATATCACTATTGTAAACCCTGTTATTTAGTGATTTTCACTTGGTTTGAGATTCCTTAGAATTAAAATATTTATTCAGAGTATTTCCAGACTCCCACAACATTTTCCAGATCAGAATTATTTATGGAAGGGTTCACGAACTCATTGAGGACAGGGAACATCACTAGAGGGCTCATCTTTGTGTGTAAATGCCCGTGTTGTAGGAGGTATCTTTTGAAGGCACCAATTCTTCTCCAGCTCAGAATAGGAAGGAAGAATGTGAAAGAGGGAATTATGTGAGAGTGAGTGTCAAGTGACAGTATCTGCTGGTCCTCACACATGTGAATTACTCCTGTCATTTAAACCATTGTTTGATGGAGGCTCAATAAAGTGTTATACTCCATGAAATCTGTTAATATCAATCTATAGAATATGAATCTATAGAATGTAAAGATGAAACAACAAAAGCCAGACTTGGATGGATACAGCAACAGATTAAATAGGAATCGCATATGGCTGTGGTTTATACTTCTGCACAATCCAAAATAAGACATTGAGCAAAAATTGTATTTTCACATAATAAAATGTATTTTAAAATATTCAGTACAAAGAAGTTTGTCAATTTTTGTTATTATTTTGAGTGTTTATATACTGCCTTTGAAAAAAATCAAAAAATTTCCTTAAAAAATGCTCCTTCTCCGGAAAACTGCTCACATCGTTCCAGGATCAGTTGAAAGACTGTGAAATTTACCTTTCTTCTGAGACCAGCATAGATGTGGTTCATCTCTCTCTGATTTAGAGGGGAAAGTAGAAAATAGATTAGACGGACTGAGTGAAGGGTGGACTTGATATAAATCACCCAGTTAGAGGAAGGGAAGTATAGCTGTATCTGCGAAGAAGTCTAAGATCAGTATTTTTCCTTAAACATTAAATCATCAGTTTTCAAAACTTCAGTGCATATACAACTCACCTGGCGACAGTATTAAACTGTCAACACCAAAGACTGCTTTCTAGAGGTTTGGATCCAGCATATCTGTGACAGAGCCTTAGGGTCTACTTTAAACACTAACTCCAACCTAACAGAGATGCAGTCCTCAGTGCCATGTTAAGAAAGAGCACATTGGCAATGATGAGTTTTTCCTCTAAAAGTGAATAGCGTAGGTGGAGGTACTGGGGGAAATGGGGGTATTAAAGATTATCACGCTATCTAGCTCTTCAGCTGTGACTAGCTACTGCTCTTCTATTTTAGCACTTCCTCATATACTTTGCCCAAATTGTAAAACTCACACAATTTTTCAGAGTTAACACACCCCAGCTATTTTGACATGATAAATATAATTTTCTTTTTTCCCACTGGAGGATAGCAAGATCATGTTAGGGAGCTCGATGAATTTCATTGGGAAATGAACAGTTGAAGAGTGGAAACAGGTGAGACAGATGAACAAGAACACAAAGCCTCAGATCACTAATATGCAAATTACAGGGCAGCAAACTGAGTAAATACCCTCATTCCCATCAGCTTTAGAGAAAGGCAGATTTTATTTACCTCCAGACTCCCCATTTGACCATTTAGATAGACCTTAAACAATACTTTTGTAAAACATACAAAAATCCCCCTTCCAGTTTTAAAAATGATACAAAAATCATGATCAAAGACAGTAATAGGATACGAATTAATCCTGAGTTAGTACAATATTTGACCAAGATAAATCAGTGGCTAGTGGTAGATGACTCTAGAGCCAGTATTTTTTTTTCCCAGAACATCATGACCACAAGTGCAGACCATGAAATCATGAAAAAAAACTAAATACAAAATATCGGCAGGTATTGCACATAGTTGGTATGTGTGTGAGTGCATACACAACACACATATACACATAAACCGAGTGCCACATACAACTATTTTACTATAGGTTAGTCACTAAAGATGGAAAAATTGTTCTATTCCACTATGGCTTATCAAAAGAGAATTGAAAGAGGGAGCATATGGGATGGGTCTCCAAAGTCAGTTACCGTTTCACATTAGGGAATTCCACTACTAGCTCCCTACTAGTTCTTCAGTATCATCTCAATAGTTTGCAAGTTGAAAATAAAAATCTCTGATAAATGAGAATATGAAAATTCCTACTTAGGAAGGAACTGCCACAACCAAGCCAGTGGGCGTCTCGTATATGCAAATGAAATGAATAAATAGGAAAGACAAACAGTTAAGAGGTCAGACTGTGCACACAAGAAAGGAAGGTCCTTGAAGTCATCAGAGGAAATGCCGAAGGAAACTATGCCACCACGTTCTGCGGTGGATTCAGCAGGAGCCCAGCCACCATCCAGAGTTTCCAGAAGGCCTTTCTTAACTGCTACCTAAAATATATCCTCCCAGCCTAACTCCCAAGGATGGCAGCATTCTTAAAAGGTAAAGCTCACGATGGGAAGTTCTTTTAATGATGAAGCAATTGAAGTTTCATTATGTCGAGGAACTTTGAGGAAGTTAAAAAATCCGCAATTTAAAAATAAAATTTTCATTATATGCAAATACCTACTTTCTAGAATAAAAGCCAAAGCCATCGGGGTCTGTTGCTTACTTTCTATATGTCGTTCAAGTTATATCTTTATGTGAGGATATTCTGTGATCTTAAAAGGCTGTCATCAGAAAGGGGGAAACCTGAGGGCAGAATTTATTAAGATGTCTGGATTCTGAAGGTAAAGCCACCATTTGTAATCCTTGTGATTTCAGATGTATGTTTGTTTGTGCTAGAACTCTGTTTAAAACATACCAGATGTGAATTTGTTTTAATCTTTGGAGTGTGTTCCTGTGTTACTGGGGATAGCCCCCTCTTTTTTTTTTTTTTTTTTTTAAGATAGTTTCTTGCTCGATTGCCCAGGTTGGCTTCGAACCTAGCATCCAGCCTTCGCCTCCCCGAACAGGGTAGCTAGGATTACAGACAGGCACACTGATGTGAAACTGTTCTTGATGAAGGACTGACTTACGGGAAAACTGGCCTGGCGGTTTCAACTTTTGGTTTCGTTTTCTCCATATACTTGTTTAAAATACAGAATTTTCTAATTTCATAAATTGAAAACTAGCGCCTCAGGAAAAAGCCCAGTCCTTGCTGGATTTTTCAGAGGCGGCGCTTGGAGAGAGGTGGGCGGGTCCCCTCCGCAGGGAAGTAATTAGCTGGTGGACGCGCCACCCTGGCCTCGCAGTCCCAGCGCAGCATCAGCGTCTCTGAGCTGACCTGGAGTCTCCGAGCCCGCAGGTAGGGAGCGTGCTTCTCCTGCCTGGCGCGCAGCGCCAGCTCTGGCCAGCTCTGCAGCCTAGAGATGGAAAGTCTTTGGGATGCAGAGAGGAGGAGGGAACGGGGAAGAGAGAGGGTTAGGGCGCGCTGGGCCAAGGGGCGATTGCTTGGTGGGGTTCAGATCTAAGAACTGGCAGTACTGTGTATCCGGCCTCATCAGCAGTGCGACTTAGTTTTGCTTTAACGTCAGTCTTCTATGTGATTGCACATTCACGAATATGGTCCAGTCATAGGCAGCCGGCCAAGATTGAAATTCCTAGACTGGATGTTAGACACCTGGGTCTTAACTTCACCTTTAACCGCTCATTAGCAATGTAATTCTAAGTAAGTTATTCTACCTGCAGCATCTCCAAAAGCCCCTTCCTGTCCTAAATTCCAGAACTCCAAAGCCTAAGATTTTTGCTCCAGCAGCTCCTAGGACATAAAGGAGTTTCAGAGAGGAGGAACATAAGAATGGCATGTTAAAAATGTCTTAGACACATTGACCTTAGCTTCTGTTAAGGTTCACTTTGGGTTGTCTTATAACCTAAGGAGTGAAAGTGCATTGGTATCCCTTCTTGTTGTTTAATCTGGAAAAAATATACTTTGGATGCTTTTCTGTTAAGAAGCCTTCAAAAAATTTAAGAGCGATTGATTCTTTGGGCTAAGATAAAATGTAGAATCTGTTCTTACCAGTTTAAAAATTTTAGTAACCAAATGAAATTAATCTTGTGTTGCTGAACATAAAGGTAATTTAGAGTGGTTTACTATCATAGCCATTCAGAAGACATCACTGCATGTAAGTCTCCGGGACACTGCGGATTATTTTCTAAAGAAAAACTCAGAATTGTAACTACTTAGTCACAATGTCTGAATATTTAAAAGACCTTTTGAGAAATACTGAAAATTGCCAGAAATGATGTACCACTTGACAATGATAGTCACGAACAGTATTTAAGTACTATGATACTGAAAAAATAATTAGCCTTTTTCAGTGGAGGAGGGTAGACAAAATCTACATGACAGTAGTTAGTGTGACCTTTTAGAAAGATACAGAAATACTGTGGAACTGAAGCCACATGTGGAAAATGTACCTAAGTGTCTTGATGTGACTGAGAGGGAGGAGTTTAGGCACAGAGTTTGGTGAAGTATAAGAGTTTGAAAATGTAGTAAAGACTTACTAATAAATAAACTTTCTTGCTCCTGAGAAAGGAAGCTCTCACCTTTACCTCTTCCTCCTAACTATCCTACCCTGGAAAGACTGAGAAGTGGTGTCAGTTCCATGATGTTAGACTGGGCTTCCCCTAGGGACAAACCCACTTCCCCTGATTGAGCCAGCATGTCTTCTCTAGTTCTCTAGAGACATTGCTCTGCAAAAGTCTCCATTCTTGTCTTTGCCTGTAATTCACACAAGGTCACCATTTCTTACCTGAAGGAGATGTCCATGTTTTTCTCTTTGACCAGCCGGCCTTAGTATGGGATTTAGAAGTCAAAGACTATTCTTATTTACATGGTCTAGTTTCCTTTTTTTTTTTCTCTGACTAGTGATGGTTGCACTCCAAGAGAACCGAGCCTTGGAGAAGAGGGTGTGGTGAAGAATTAGGTAAATGTTAGGTCCAGTTCATCACTTCTGGTAAACATTTATCACACTCATATTTTCAGCCAGGTTCATTAAACCATAAGAACTCCACCGAAGTATGCCATACACATTGGCAAAATTAGATATATTGCATCAGTGGATTTAATTTCCCTGTTTTATTCAACAGTGCTTTGTTTTGGGATGGGGTACCTTAAGTTTTCTCCTGCCTGATAAGTGTTTGTGTTTATAATATCACATTAATACTTTATATTTAAACTGTAATCAACTCTGACCCAAAGAAAGGACAGTCAGTCCTTTGTGACTATACCCCTTTTCAGCAACCCTTGTGTCCTAACAGGCCTGAATGCCATCCTTACTCCCTGTGTACAGGGTACTAAATGCATAAGATAATAATCACTTTTAAAGATTTAGAAAAGACACAGATATTCACAGAAATATTCACAGTGATTAGAGTTTCTCAGTCTTACCACTATTGACATTTTAGGTGAGGTATGCCTCTCTTGTAGGCCTGCTGTCCTCTGGTTAGCAACATCCCTGGCCTCAACAGCTAGATTTTAATAGCAGCCCTCCCCTGTCTCAAACCCATTTGACAGGGAAAACAGATTCACCAAGTAATACACTTTAGTACTCCCAAATGCTCCCTAAGTGAGACTAGTGGAGTAGAGGGTGATTTTCTCCTCTTTTTCTTTAATACGGTTGTATTGCTCGTATGAGGAAAACTATAATAATAAATTAATGTCATTCTATCTCAGTTCAATTATTTGGACTCCATTTCTGGGGTTCTTCCATTATGCCACTTTGGTCTGCTAAATTTTCACAGCTTCTCAAGGTAAAATGATTCCATCACCTTTTAGTTCTAATAATAAAAGTAAAACATTCAGTCATTTGAAAATTTGGATATAGAAAAAAACCAAGAAACTGTTTACAATATTATTTCTCTTTTTGTATCTTTTCTTCCTTTTAAAAATTATAATTGGTGTTCCCTACTAGTCCCTCCTCTCACGTCATTCCTAAAGGTAACTGTCAACATCTTGCACATTTCCTATGTCTGAAGATACCACATATACACACGTGCGTTTCTTAACAAAAGTAGTTTTCTCCTTCATACACTCTCTGTACCTTAATGGTATTATATGAAAAATGCCAAAATTTATTGAATCATTTAAGTTTTCTAGGGTATTCCTAGTTTGAAGCTATTAGTGTATTAATAATGTCATCCCTATAAATATACTACTATGTGTTCATTTTTGTTTTTGAGACAATGTCTCACTGTGTAGTTCAGGTTGGCCTTTAGTTCACTATGTAGCCCAGGCTGGCCTTAAACCTGCAGAGATCCTCCTGCCTCAGCCTGTTAAGTGCTGGGATCACAGGTGTGCATCACCATGCATGACTGGTTTTTTGTTTTTGGATTTATAGGAGAGGCAGTGAAAAGGCATATGACATATATATTAAAATTTTTGTTAGAGACTACCAAATTATCCTTCAAAATGAGTTATACAATTTCACAGTCCATTAATGGGCAGGAGAGCCTATTTGTTCATAACTTCACAAATACTAGATATTAGGAAACATAATTTTGGTCAAGCTAATTAAGTGAAAATGACACTTTCTAACTTAAATATACTTTTTATTGTGAAGTTGAACATCTTCTCCTTCATTTACTTCTCATTTGTATGTCTACATTGTACTGGGAGTAGAATTCAGGACCTTGCACTTGCCACACAGGCACTATGCCACTGAGCTATACCCTGGCCCCTCGTCTGTATATCTTATTCTGTGAGCTTTATGTTAGAACTTTTGCACATTTTCCTCTTGGATTATATATAATTTTCTTATTGATTTTAGAAGCTATTTATATATCCGTAGCATTACTCTTCTGCTTTGTGTATGTGTAACATTGATTAATTATGTATCTATGCAACACCAAGCAAGAAAACAGTTTCTTACCAAATATAAAGAGAAAAAATATGTTAATAAATATACAGATTGACTGAAATAAAGCACACGTCTTCTTCTACTTTGCTATTTGAATATAAGCTACAGGCGCAGAATCGCATTTCTTTTCTGCTGACTGCTACAACTGCAGTGAAATGCAGTAGTGCCTGGCACAGGGAAGTGCTCAATGTTTGCTAACTGAAAGGATTTGTAAAATTTTAAGCACAATGACATAATGAAAAAAGGCAGATACCATTGGAAATCCGACCATGAGACACTGTCTTCCCTACTCCACCCCAATTGCCAGTGGAATCTTGAGAAAATAGGATTTATGATTCGGAATAAGTAAGCAAGAGAAGGATGAACCTAGCAATTTGGTGTAGTGACGTGTAAGTCTGGAGTAGTTAAATATAAGATGAAAGTAGTTAGTTGTATGTTGGAAAAGGAGGTCTTTCAGCAGGTAGGAGAAGTGAAATTCTCTTGCTTTAAATTTTCACATATGGCAAGTTTAGATTTCTAGATATGTTACAAAGCAGGAAAAATATGAAACAAGTAAGAGGCTATGAGTGAGGTATTTTTCTTCTTAGCTTATTTTGAGTGTATGTTACAATCTTTTTCAGGGCCTTTAGCTAAATTTTAAAATTTTCATCTTATCTTTTGTTTTCCACTTGGCTTTATATAGCTCTGGACTAAAATGAAGGTATTCAACTTCCAAATTCCCCACTGTGTTTCCATACTCGCAAATCAGTCATTAGTTGGTTATCAGGACTAGTCCAATTAGGACTATCAAATCTCATACTGTCATACTAAGTGTTCAATTATTAAATAAATCAATCTTCTTTTTGTATTCCCATAATTAGATCATTCCAGAAAGATGAAGATATTTGACATCTTTATATTCACAACCTACTATCACTTGCTACATGGTAAGACACTAAATCCTTTCATTCACTTCTATATTGTGAATATTTAACCATGAGTTTATAAACTGAAATAATAATTTTAAATGGATGTGGATCTTATAGACAGAACATTCTATTTTTTTCTTCTTTATTTCACGCATATCTTCACTCTTGGAAATTACCTATGTCATTGTATAAAGATATAGAAAATATAGACATTATAGAATTAGCCCATTACCTATTTCTCAGGGAAAACTAAGAAAATTTCTGGGAAAATGACCTACAGATATACGTTTTTTAAGCATCGTATTTTAAGCAAGGCCTGACTCATTCTATGTGCATTGCTCTGTGATTTGCTTTTCCTGATGAAAATATTCTAAGAATTTCAGTATACATAGAAATTGTCAGGATAACAGTATTGACAACATCCCAAAGCCCTCCATAGATTTCCATAACTGTGAAGCTCTGGTCAGAGAACTGATGAAAACTTTAGGACAATGAGAATGGGAAACTATTGGAATCTACTGTCCAGACATGTTGAAAGCAAATATTTATACAGTCAAATGACATTCCTGGAATGAGTGTGTGAAACTAAGTCTTCCTAGTTATCAGCACTGCATCACCATATAGTATTTTTACAGAAATGAATGTTTATTAATTATAGGACAACTTGTTTAGCTACTTTTATTATTTTAATGCAAGGGCTATCTTATACTCTCCCAAAATATGTTTCAAGCATGCTGATAAAATACATATTTTAGGGAAGTCAGTTCTTAAACATAATTATCTTATAATGCTTCAGTTAAAGTGATTATAAGCTGTATAATTACTTTATAAATGTTTTGATGAATTTTGTGTCTTCTGAGAATTAGACATCTTTCTTTTCAGCATTTACTATCACAGTTCCCAAGGACCAGTATGTCATAGAATATGGCAGCAATGTGACAATTGAATGCAACTTCCAAGTACAAAAACAATTGGACCTGCTTTCATTAGTCGTCTACTGGGAAAAAGAAGATAAGCAAATCATTCAGTTTGTGCATGGAAAGGAAGACCCCAAGGCTCAGCATATTAGCTTCAGGGGTAGGGCCTGGCTGCTCAAAGACCAGCTCTTCAAGGGAAATGCTGCGCTTCTGATCACAGATGTCAAATTACAAGATGCAGGGGTTTACTGCTGCATGATCGGTTATGGTGGTGCGGACTATAAGCGGATTACTTTGAAAGTCAATGGTAAGAACTATTATAACTAAAGAAACTTTATCTGTATTGAGAGCTTTTCATTCTTGGAAATGCAGACTTATTCTTCAACAGAACAATAGCAGCCTATTCATTCATTCATTCATTCATTCACACACTCATCCACTGGACACTATTTGAGCACTTGCTATTGGAGAGTCACTAGATACCCAGAGCCAAGTAACACAGTCATATTGTATACCATATATTTAGTTTTCCAAAAAAAATAAATTCCAGGTTTCAACTTTTTATTATTATAGAAATAATAAATGTGTTTACAAATAATTACGACACTATGGAAGGGAATAAGGTGATTGTAAAAGTGTCCCTCCTATAGTCACCATCATGGTATGAATATAGTAGGCACAATTTATGTGTCCTTCCAGAAATTTTTTATTCAAATGCTACTTTTTATTCTATTAGGCTGGCACATTTCTCTTCTTTTGAGTTTCTCTGTATCCTCCAAATAAATATATTAAAAATAAAGCCTATTGTAAGGTTTACATTCAGAAATGCTTGAAGTGAATTGATAAAGGAAAAAATGATCACATTAAAAGTAAAAGAAACCACTCTTTCTCAGAGGTGGTACAGGCCGTGCTCATCAGGTGTATATTCATTGCAAGAATCTATACCAGTGTTATCTTGGAGTGTTGAAAAGGAACTGTGAATGTTAATTCCTGGATACTGACCCCCACATATGTCATCAGGTCACCTGAGTGCAAAGTTTTAGGTTAGTACTGGCCAAGGGAAGGAAAACACCTTCGCTGACCACCTCTGCTTTCACTGTTGAGTTTCTCAGAATCGAGAGCTGAAGGAATCCCAGGTGTGAGCAGCTAATCCAAACTCCTTCAAAGCACAGAAATCCCCTGAAGGATCTTCTGCGCGTATACTTCCCACAATGACATGCCTGTTATTTGGAATCCCTTTCCAGAGACTTGCAATTTCTCTCTGATATTAAGCTAGAACCTAGTCTCTGTGTCACACCTTGGATATTATCTCCCTACTTCTTTTATTTTTATCGTAACCTTTTAATATTTACTAGAATAAAATTGTCTCCCCTTGATCTTTTGTTTTAAGTTAACTACTACCATCAGTTTTAAGTCAGTAATATAAGAATGTTTGTATTTATCATGAAGGACTACTGATAATTATAAACACAAAAATAAAATTAGATAGAGATTAGGAGAAATCCATCCTTTTTGTGGTATGTTACTGGATCTCTGATACTGGCTTAGTTAATGCTGCCATTGTTAAGAAAATGTCACTTGTAAAGTAGACTTAATATTATATTTTATCATAGGTCTCTTCATTCATGACTTTCATGAAAACATGCTTAGGATGGGTTGTTTATATTTACAACTTTTCCTTAATTCATCAACAAATATCAGGTATTTATTTTGTTCTAAGGAATTTAAAGAAATTTTCAAGCCTTAAGTGTGTGAAGAGTCAGCACTGCTAGATTTAGGGTGTGGAATATAAGAACACAGTCCTGGCAGTAAAGACAATGAGAGCATAAAGTTTAAGTTTCTGTTCCCAGAGGCCTCCCATCAGCCTGTTGGGAGTCTTCAGGGGGCAACTTTGTGGGCATTTCATAGTGAGAAAGAGATTATTCCAGGTTATCTTGGCTCCATAATATCTCTTTAACATAATAGGAACTCTAGCACTCATGGGTTTTTCACGAGTCAAAGAAGATGACGAAGCAGACTTGCAGATCTGATTTGTTTGACTGTTCTCTTTTGTCTTATAAAATATAGTACTGTATTAAATAGGCGTCCTAGATCCAATCCACCTTGTCATTTGCATTCAGTGGTTTGGAAAGCTGAGTTGAGCTAAACCAAGAGTCGACACCTCCTGCACTGAAAACAAAGCAGCAGCCAGGCTTCACATGCACGGAAGCAATGCCCCTACCTTTCCATGGAAACTCGGTGACTTGTGTGCAGAAGGTCTGCACCCCAAGGAAGTAGAACTCCTGAGTCACCTCCATATGCAAATTATTTCAGAGTAATGTTTCTGGGCCTCTCTTCCCATCACTGCAAATGTGTGGTAAAGCAGCTTCCCCTCAGGGAGTTTACTCAGTGGGATTTTAAAGGTGAAGCATTTCAAAACTGAAATTTTAAAGGGTTTGGTTTTGGGTTAACTCATTTATCACTTTGGGTATTATCACGCCTTCCATTTTGTCAGTTTAAATACCAGATTCTCAGCATCTGAAGTTCACTTGAAAATTGAATTTAATATCATGGGAAGTGAAATGTCCATTTAACATCTTCTGGGCCTTAATGGGATTAGGCAACTAACAGGACAAAGTGGTACATAGCTATCTCAATAAAGCTACTCACCTCTATGGACCAATGGTTAACTGTTACCATTCCCACCAACTCCTTGCCCTACATTCACCATCCCTGTTTAACTGTTCCCCTTATCATCTATCACTATCACATAGGGCATCATAATTGATAACCTTTTTTTCTTTCTTCTTCTAGAATATAAACTCTACAAGGGCAGAGGTACAAGTCAGTGTTTCGTTCATCATTATATCTCAGGACTTGACATATAGTGAAGTGCAGTGTGCAAAGAGCACACAAATAATATTTATTGAATGAATGACTGAATGATTTCTTCCAATAGGTTAGCCTGAAATTTTTGAAACATGAGCAGGTTTTAATATGTGAAAATTTATTTCCAAGGCCATTTATCAAGAACTGTAGTACTTTCTTAAAAGCATCTTGAAAATGTACTTCAGAAGTAGCATTAAGGGGAGCAGCTCAGGTATTAGTGGTGGTGGTAGTAGTTGTAATAGCAATTAAAACTTACATAACACTTACTTTGTATTAAGCCCAGTACTAAGCTTTTTGTTATCATAATTAATTTAATCCTCAGTATGATTCTGTGGGGTACGTGCTACATTATGTTTAAGATTAATGTTTTTCTCATTTTACTATATCTAAGAATATATATTTCTTTTCTTTATTTTTTTGAAGGGAGCAGATTTTTGAGCCAGGGGCTCACTATGCAGTTCAGGCTGGCTTTGAACTATGTAGCCCAGGCTGGCCTTGAATTCATGGTGATCCTCCTGCCTCAGCCTACCAAGTACTAGGATTAGTACCATCTAACGGTACCATTAGTACCATTAGTGCCATCTCACTTGGCTAAAATCAGAATGTATCTTTCAACTGATCCATCAGTAATCCATCAGCATTATTGTTCCCATTTAAAGGATTAGGAAACTGAGGCCCAAAGAAATTGACCAATTTGCTCAAGTCTACCTAGTTTATAAGTGGTAAAGCCAAGTTCTAAAGACAAATAGTCTGGCTTTGAAGTCTGTGCCCTTCATAGCCATAAGTTGCTGCCTCTCTTTGTATTTCTAGAGTGTGTATCAAATTGTGTAAAGTAATCTTGAACTTTTTTTGGTCTTGATTAACCAACATTAGTATAGTGCTCTAGATCTAATAGACCTGTGGTCTGCAAAAAGTTTTGATTATCTACCCCATCTGAAAAGTGAGTATGTTTGCGTAAATTATAAAGAATATAATTTGTTCTAATGTACTATAACAAGTTGCCATCTTTGAGGGGCAAAAGAGGATGACAGTCACCAATTTCATAAGGTTCAACCTAAAATTATAGATTCTGAAAATATAAAAATAGACATTTTAAAGGATGAATTAAAATTTAACAAACAATATTTTAATGTCTTCCTTCTTGTGATCCTTTCCTATCACTAGCTAATATGTTAAGGCATAATACATCTTGAAAATCATCATTAACAAAGGTAGATGGTTTTAATAATTTTAAAGGATTTTAGCAAATACTTTGTCAGGTCCAATTAAGTGCTTATTGATTTTAACCTCATAAAGTGGCTGATAAAAATTCACTTTGGATATTACCCTTTAGTTTCTGTTTGAAGAATTAATATTACCTTCAATTCTCAGTTTCTTTGTGGGATACTTTTGATTAAGTCATTTTATACAGTTCATTTAGTTAAAAGAAAATACGAACCAGCCTCTCTTTGATATATACAATTCCCCTCTTTCTGTAAGACGCTTTTGTGGCAAAGTGAGCCCCAAAACCAACTAGCAAAGCTTAGGAGGCTTAAATTATTTAATTGATATGATAAAAATACATGTGAAAATTCTGAATTTCTTTGCTGGACCCTCAGGTATGTGCCCCACTCCGGAAACTAATATAGTGGATATTCAATCGGTTCTTCTGGAATTCATCCATTTGTTCCTTGGCATTAGTGTTACACCATATTTATATGTGTTCCTCCATGTGAAACAACATCCTCCTTACTCCTTACTACTCCTAACAGTATCTTCCTTTAATAATCTGTTTTTAAAAATGATAACAGAGGGATAAGAAACACAAATATTTTACCCCTAACATTTTACCATTAGCAGACATTTTTAGGTCTTAAATTTTAATTATCCTGAAATCAAATGTGTACTGTGTGAATTGAACCCTATTGTGCTAATACTATTTTGTGAAGTATTTATTTCATAAGTATAATCACAATTTCCATTTTTAAATGATTCTTAAACACAACAGATATAAGATTAAGAATTTAAACACTCAAAAATCATTATGTGTTTTGAAATTATAATTATATTGATTTTATTGGTGGTAGTTTCCTTGATTTAAGAGCACCAAAATATCACATCATTATTTTTTCAGTTGTGTCTTATCCCAGCTTCTTTGTGTTAAATCTCTGTGAAAATATTATGCCATGAAGTTTTTGTTATGTCCTGGTAAAGGAATGGAGAATTCAGGCTCTGACCATTAGTGGCTCACTAAAGTTTTAATAGTAAAATAATGATTATGCCAGAAGAATATAATCAGATTAAAAGACAAAAAAGCTTTTATGCTATCTGTGTGCATTAAACACTCTACTAGAATAGTCAGAAAATGGGATATGTTAATCATAAAAGGGCACCAAACCAATTATCTAAAATTTTATCAAATTTTATAAAACAGAAAGAGCACATTAAGGAAAAACTGATGGAGTGGATAAATTATGACATTTACTTAATAGTAAGATACCAATGGTAGTACCTTTGTTATGATGACTGCACTGTAGTAATATAAGATGTGAATAATGGGGAAAACTAGGTAAGGGCTATACAGTTATGATACAATTTTTGCAACATTTTTATAAATCTAAAACTATTCCAACATTTACAAGTACACTTAAACTTCTAAGAGTATCACTAGAAATGTATTAATTTTTTACAAATAACATAGAATACATTTGCATGTCTAATTTCTGATCATTGACTTAAAGGTGAAAAGCAAATGATGCATCAAAATCAGTTTATTGAGTAAAGTCTAAGAAAGCAGTGCTTCCATCTGAAAAGGTTCATGTTTATAAAGACAGATTTACAACAACAAAAGAAAAACACTTGAGAATACGTCTATGAAGAAGTGGGATCCTAGGTGAAAACTATTGCACTTTACCAAGAAATATACAAAGAGCTGAATAAATGGACATTTTATATTTGGATAGAAAGAGTACTAAAAATGAAAATTTATTTTAAATTAACCTAGGCATTTAGTTTAAACCTAGTAAACATGCCAACATGTTGTCTTGTTTTGTTTTTTCAATACTGAGGATTGAACTGCCCACTAATATACATCCCCAGCCCTTTCATTTTGAAACGAGGTCTTACTTAATTTACCAAGCTGCCCAGGCTAGACTTGAACTTGTGATCCTCCTGCCTCAGCATCCCAACATGATTTTTATAGGAAGGTAGTTACTTCTTTAGGCACAAAGTTGGCCCAAGTTTGAACAAAAAAGTTGAAGAAGACTAAGAGGGGTTCCCACTGCTGAGGACACTAAACAGTAAGCTTATTTCTCTGAGAACCAGCCTGCATTAATATTCTTTCTAATATAGACACCACCAAGCAACAAGTCTAGTTCTATGCTAAGAGAAATCCCTGGCTTCTTTTTGCTCATCACCTAGCCCCATATCGCAAAATCAACCAGAGAATTTCCGTGGATCCAGTCACCTCTGAATATGAACTAACGTGTCAGGCTGAGGGTTACCCTGAGGCTGAAGTCATCTGGGAAAGCAGTGACCAGCAAATCCTAAGTGGCAACACTGTCGTCACCAAATCTCAGAGGGAGGAGAAATTTTTCAATGTGACCAGCATGCTGAGAATCAACGCAACAGCTAATGAAATTTTCTACTGTACTTTTCGGAGATTAGGTTCTGGGGAAAACTATACAGCTGAGTTGATCATCCCAGGTAATATTTTCAATGTGTCAATTAAAATATGCCTAACATTGTCACCTACTCCTTAGCACAATGCCTGCTCTTGATGGTTATTCAATAATGGTTGAATAAATGAGTAAATGTGTAACACTGTATTTAAAAATGCATGCTATTTACTCACCTCCATTCTTCCAGGTCATATTGCTACTTAATAAACAGTCAGCAAATATTTGCTGAATATTCCCTTCATGCCAGGCCTTATATAAACACTAGGTATTCATAAAAAGATAAGACACAGCTGACAAACTGCAGGAAACAGGTAAGAAATAAGGAAGCAGGCAACGCAGTTTCATGCAGGAAATGCTCAGCTGGTGTGTGTGTGTGTGTGTGTGTGTGTGTGTGTGTGTGTGTGTGTGTGTGTTTTGAAGGAATACCCTTACTCAACTCAGACCAAGTTCCAAGATCCAAACCCTAGTAAATCAGAACTGCTGCCTTCTCCAGGGACTCAATGGCAGGAAGCAAATGGAATGTCCCTTTGTACCCCTGAGCTACATAGGTGTAATGGTTTCTCCCCCAGTTACATAAGAGTAATGGTTTCTCCCCTGTGTACTTCTCCCGAAGAAGACTATTCAACTCAAGACAGTGGTTTTCTGCATAGAATGTGAGGCTTTGTGTCCCTGGGCCAGTGGTGGGGACCTATGTATGAGACGTGGGCTGCAGCAGACTGTGTCATTGAAAGCTCTATCACTGCTTAGGCAAATTATGAGACTTTTGTGTGCTTCACTTTCTCTAATAAGTTACTGTAGATAAATTGAGTTAAAATGTATGAAATTATTTGAGGCCCTTGTGAGCACAAATTCAACTATTTTTAGTCTCACTACCTTACAGAAGTGGATAGGATGGGAAACAATAAGAAGCTCAGACCATTTGAGTAAGTGAAGTGGCTTAATATAAAACCCAAAGCAGTTTTTAGATAAAGCGCTTCTCCATCTCCCCTAACAGACACTGACAGAAAAACTCCAAGTACTTCAGAGCAGACAGATGAAAACTTGAACAGAAAAGTCAATCAATATAAAAAGACCATCTAAAATGTTCTTGTGAGCAAAAATGTTTAGAAAATAAAATGAGATCGACTTTCCTTAAGAGCTATATTAGTGAATTCCTGACATTTAAAAGCTGATTTATGACGACTCATTTGTGGGCTCACCTGAAGCAACTCATTTAACTGCCCTACATTTGTTTTCTCAGCTATAAGTTGGGGTTTGTTTTTAATACCCATAAAGTTATTGCAAGACTTAAATAGATATAAACAGGCATAGTATACTATAAGCTACCAGACAAAGGCTGCCTGGCACTGTGACTTTAAAGCTTGAACTAGGTAGTTAAAGATCATGGGTCTCAGTTAACAGCACACGTCAAGCAGGGACTGACACCAGGTGGGAGTCCTCATTCTCCAAGCATGGAACCCCCTGCTCCTGCAAGCGGTGTAGATAGGGATTGGTGAGTGAAACCAATCATAAGATGTCCAGAGATGTTCAAATTTCAGAGCAGTGTAACAAACAGTTGTCTGTGCTTGTGGCCACACATTTGAGGAAGCAGAAGCTCTTTAATAGTATCATCCAAGCTGTGCAGTGAGCCATCCTTGTCACACATAGTAGGGTGCTAGATTGTATATTAAATCAAGAGTCAAGCCTGGCATGCTGGCCCACGCCTGTAATCCCAGCGCTTGGGAGGCTGAGGCAGGAGGAACACCCTGCGTTCAAGGCCAACGTGAACTGCATACGTAGTAAGACCCAGTCTCAACCCCCACCAAAAAAAGCAAGAGGAAATGACATAATTAAGACCATTATTTAGTACTGAGCAGACAGTCCTGTGGCACTGTGCTAAGTACTTCACAAATGTTAGCCAGATACATTTCTTAGAATTTCCATTTGGTAAGCTGGTTTTGGGTAGGTCTGTCTGTCCAAAGCCTGGGCTTCTTCCACTATTCCATGCTGCTCTCATCTTGTTATCAGAGCCGTCTCACCATTTTGGCCACTCACTGGCCAGGGACTTTTACTACATAAGAAAATTATCCTGAAATTAAACTTCAAGGATGGTTATTTTCCTGACACTTCCTATGCAAATTTTATCTTTAGTCAGTTTCATTTTCTGTTTTGTTTTTCAGAATCACCTACTGTATTTCCAACAAATAAGAGGAATCATTTTGTGATGATGGGAATCATCCCGTTGTTCTTTGTTGTGGCACTGGTCCTCCTCTACCTAAGAAAAGATGGTATTTCCTTCATTCTGGTTTTCACTAGGGATGTGTGGAAGTGTGAAGATGTTATTGTAACCACAATAGCACTTACTAGGCAGAACAACAAATTCCAAATATCTTGCTGTATATTGGACAGCCCCACAAGGAAGGAAGTGTCCTACCCAAAATTCAGTTGGGAAACACTGGCTTATGCTGCTTCCTGTTAGTTTTCCCTTTCAGGGCCAATTTTCAGTTATGCAGAGTGAATTTAATATGCCGCTGGGAGAAACTTTTTTATTTCTTCCCTCTGTCCTGCTCATTTTGTTCCATGGTGTCGCCCACATTGGAAAGTGGCATTGTGGTAGAATTTTCAAGGAGAGAGAGTTGGACAATGACTGCAAGAAAGCTGGCTTAGTTTTGTGGAGTGGCACAGAGAAATCCCAGTATTCATAAGCAATCATAACTGAGCTGAGTGGGATTGCTGGGTACAATAGTGAGAACTGAGAGAGTCAATATGTACAGAGGTTGAAGAAGACTCAGTGTCATACAGCTTCTTTCCACCATGCAGATAACCACAGACTTACAGAAGTGACAGCACTATCATGCCTGCTAGTGTTATTCGAATCTGAGTCTTGCATTAGTTGCAAGTTGATACTGAGTTAGTCTCTGGGTGTCCAAAATAATCAAAATAGTTCCATCTCTAGAGCTGTGCTATTTTTACCACAGAGTATTTTGCAAGATTCCTGGAGGTGGATGTTAAGTAATTTTAGAAATAGTTTATATGTGTTTATTTCTCCACTTACCCATGGGTACAATTAAAATCCAGGCAAACACATATATTCAAATAATTTCCTCCTATTTCAAGATAATTCAGAGAAAACATTTTCCCCAAGACTTTGATATGTACATCAAGAGATCCAATGGTGGTCCTCGTAAAGAGATCTCTGATGTCAAATAAGGAAATAGAATATGGAAGGGAATTCCCAAAGTTGTTGAGGAATTCTCCATAATCCTCTGCAAGGGTCGGTGGATCTGGAAAAGTGATCTGAGTGGGCAGGAATCAGCGATTTCCAAAGAATAGTCCTTAGCTAAACTGAGATAGCCAGGATTTGAAAATCAGATTTCAATGACTTAGATCTAGGATGGAGTGAATTTCACAAGGAAATGATTTTTGGCAACTTGCATTGTGACTATTTCCCTGGGGAAAAAAGATCACTTGGCTAGGAATGTCTAGAAAACCACCAACCAGATGGCCAGATATGTCACCACATACCTGTAGCCCTAGTGACTTAGGAGATTGATGGAAGGTCAGCAAGAACCTGTCTCACAAACTTTTTTAAAATCTTGGGAGTGTAGCTCAATGGCAGAGCCCTTGCCTCATATTTGTGAGGTTCTGGGTTCAATCTCCAGTACTACAAAGAGGAATGGAAGGGAGAAAATCAACAGATAATTAAGTACCTTGGAAAGTGGCACTTTCTATCTCTGAGGGAAGGATGGAAAAATAAAGAGAAAAACCTAAGAGCAAAAATCTGTGTCCTAAACTGTTGAATTAACCTTGGGAGTTGGGACCCTGGAGTAGAGAAGTTCACGAGACTTCCCAGGAGATTAAAAATGTTTCGTGGGAATTTGGAATTTTAACTCCAGTCATTGTGGAGGATGTAGAGTTGTACAGTATGGAAATTTAAAAATGATTTCTTTTTCTTTAGTGAGCACAAGAAATGTGGAAAAATGCAGCATCCAAGATATGAACTCAGAGAAACAAAATGGTAAGAATATCAGAGGGAAAAAAATAAAAGAATATCAGAAGGAGCTGGGAAGATGAAGGAAGGAAACAAAAAGCTAAAGCAAGAACAAAGAAATGTATCCGTGGTAGTCTCCCCTTGCTTTAGAGGCCAGTTATGGGAACTGCTGGCTTGCCTTTGCCTTGAAACTCTGAAAATTCCTACCACATTCTGAGGAGATTCCGGATGGCCCTTCAGAATAAACCATGGCAAACAGCTTTGTGGAGAGGAGGAGAAGGAAAAAGGGGGAAGGGGCACCTTCTCTTTGCTAAGTAAGCTTCTGTTGCCCTGCACCCCAACATCTCCCTGTAACAGGGGACACACTGACTTAAGTGGATGGATAATGAATTCTGCAATGCTGTCTGTCAGGCACTGTTTACTATTGTCATGCATAGTATGAAGTATCTCATTTAATCCCCAACAACAACAACAATCAGAACATCACAGACAATTATTAGAATCATTCCCATTTTAGAGCAGAAAAGTAGGTTTTGGGTTGCAGTTTGACACTTGGTTTCTAAAAGGTTCATCATTACAGTTTGTTCAGGACTGAAGGATTTCTCCGGACATTGTTCATTTTATTTATTTTTTCAATCTTTTTGGGCATTTTCTTGAGACAGGGTCTCATTTTGTAGTGCAGGCTGGCCTTGAACTAACTATGTAGCCCAGATTGGCCTCAAACTTGCAGCAATCCTCCTGCCTCAGCCTCGTGAGTGTGGGATTATATGTGCACCACCATACCAAGCTCATCATTCAGTTTTATTTTTGTTTTTGTTTTTTTGGTACCAGGGATTGAACTCATGACCTCACATTTGCCAAGCAGGCACTTATACCACTGAGCTAAACCCCAGGCCCATCATTCAATTTTAAAAGTAGTACATTCCTAGGTAAACCAGAAGGGTTAGTCATTTTTATCACGTCAGGGTAATTGGTTATAAATGTCATATGCCTCTTTCTCTTCTTGCAGACTTATCATATGGTCTAAAAAATATGAATTTTTCTTCTTTTAGATTGCTTATTTTTTTCCTAGACCCCCCCCCATGATGTTAATACATTTGTGTCACTCTCCAGATCCACAGTTTGAGGAGACGTAACCAGCACTGAAACTTGTGATCTTCAAGCAGGGATTCTCAGCCTGTGGTTTGGGAGTTCAGGAAAGAAAGGGCGCATGGCATGCAGGGGATGCTGGAATTTAAAGGCCCAAGCATTGAAAACGGAACCTGGGGAAAGAAGAGGAGGAGAAAGACTAAGAAAGATGGAATACAAAGGGAATCCTGGAAGGAAATCTTGATCCTTTGATAACTGGCAGATTGTGAATGTATGAAAGAGGCAAAGGATACTTCTGAATGAGGAGCAGGTTGAGAATCCCTGATCAATGGTCCGCTGTTGTGGAAGTGCCCATTGCTTCCACTCAGTGCTTCCACGCATCCTCTGCCTCACCGATAGCCCCAGGACTGCAACAGTAGTTAAGTATGAGTTATTTCTATTTATTTTGAGACCATAGTGTCTTCTCTTCATGTGAGTACAGTTGTGAGTTGTTGCTTTGAAGACATAGTAAATGTTAAAATTCTGCTACTTAATCGCTTGTTTGTGTTCAGTAAAACATACTATTTGTGAGGTGCTCAGGATCCTCTGTAAGTATTGTTACAGAAAGGAAGCATTGGATTACATGGCTCTTACCTTATTTAACCAACTCATCAAGTTGGGCTGACTTGAATTATCTTATCCTCAGACTTCAAAGGTCTGTTATGTGTCAGGCTCATATAAATATGAGCTTTACAACTGTGTGGTACTTTACTCATGTAATCCCATTTCCTCTCCATAATAACCCTGTCCTGGTAACCCCTATTACTATACTCATTTGCCAGTGGAGGAAGCAGAAAGGTTATATAACTTGCCCACAGCAGAAAATACCAGTCGTCAGATTTCTACAGTTTACCTGCTATCCTTTTAAAGTGCAATCTATAGCTGTACATTTAGAAATTTATTCATTCAAAAAGTATTAAGTGTCTTTGAACACTATGGGTGTATTGAGTCTACACATGTGAAGAAGACAAAGTATCAGTGGAATATACTTAAATGTGTTATTAATCAAAGCAACTTCAGTTTATAAGAAATCAATATTGAGTAGAACTGTGGAAAATAACTTTAGAATTCCTTTGTTAGAATATGTTTACACAGATTTATTTGTCATGTCTGTTTCTAGATTATCTTCCCTGTAGCCACTTTGTATCTTCCATGTGATTTACCACATGCTATATATCTACATATACCTTTGGACAAACACCACTGTTAAGCACTTGCACTAATACTGACTTTGGATTTGCATTGTTTTGTGTTTTCTCAAAAGGAGTCCCATGGGTACATGCCCAGGGTACAGTGAGTTAATCCAGTACTAATGGTAGCGTTATTACTAACTCTGCATGGAGAAGCATGTCTGGAACTTTTGTTTTCTGTTTTCTCTTGAATACAAACTTCACTTTGCTGCTGTACTTGTGTAATTACATCTTTTTTCTGGAGATTCTAACAGTACACCTTGACCTCTGGTTGCAAGGGATCCTCATCTGTTCCAGAAAAGGTTCAGTATCTCTGCTTGAACCCTTGAAATCCACTGGCTGTTATCACTACCAGGACCTCCCAAGATACTATTTTCCAAAGACTTTCAGGTTGTGAGAAGTTTTTTTCTGTTGGTCATTTGCTTGAATCTTCTTTGTTTTGCCACATATCAAGACTGAAGAAACAGAATTTCCAACAGAACTCTATTATCTGCTTGTACATATTTATGCAATAATTTGTGACTGGCTGAGCAGGAACACATTTTCACTGTATCCCCAAATCATAATACTGTCTATGGTATTGTATTTGAAAGGCACTTTACCCTTTGTCTTGTGTCCCATTGTAGATGATGTAAGCAGAGATGATATGTAATTCTGTATTTGTCACTGTTTGTATTAATTTTATAAAATATTCTTATTTATTTTGTCCTCAATACATCCGCATGTCCATTTTCTTATTTTCTCTATGTTTTATAAAGCTGCACCCACATTAACCTCCCAGTGGGAAGTTACTTGGAGTATCTGCAGCCCCCTTCCTAGTTATTTCTTTTTCATAGCTTCTATGTTTTATACAACATACTTTTCAATCCTACATGATGAGAATAAAAATAACTTATTTATTTAAAAAAATAATTTGTTGAAAAATTTCATTGTCTTACATGTTGTAGTTTCTTGTATGACAGTACCAAGAAAAAAGTAAAAATTCTCTCATCTGTATTGAAGATCTGCTAAAGCAAAGGTGCTAGAAAAGGAGTGGAACTCAAGAGAATGAGGGAAACAAAGGGACTTTCCTTTAAGAGAGCATCCTTCTGGCATCTGTAAACATGGATGTGCAAGCTAATACCTGTGTAACTAGATGTATTTCAGTCTTCGTTTTCTTAGAGAAAAGTGAGAAACCTAGAACTTAGTCAAATTGATAATTAAGGCCTACGAGCTGGGAGAGACCATAAGAAAACTTATAGTTTTAAAACAAAAGTGACAACACTTGTCATTCAAGAAAGTGTAAATCTTTTACTAACTGGTTTGACTACATAGTCATCAAATTCAATTTAAAGAGGTTTATTTTTTAATTTATCTTCATTGTTTTTTATTTCTTATTAGAGTATGTTTACAATAATGTATCATAGTTACGCTCATTTGGGGGATTGGTATATGAATGTAGCATATCTTGATTATTTTGATTCTTTTGGCCCCCTCCCTCCTCTTCCTTCTCTCCTCCTCCTGATCCCCTTCCTCATTTCCAACAAAGTCTGCTTTTATGGTTCCTACCATCTCTCCTTTGTTAAAGAAACTTTTGATCATTTCTCAAAATCAGATACTCCAAAAGGATGATGGCTATTTCTAATAATATGTGCCAGACTGGTTTTAAAGGAAGAATATCAATATCTTTGTAATAAAAATATACTGTTTATGTGAGACCCTAGTGAATCAAAGCAATAAAACAGAAGCTGTGCATGAAGATATCTCACCTTTCCAAGCAAGGAAGAACATAGAGCCAGTCTTCGTGACTGACTTCAGTGGTCATAGTTCCAGCTGGGAGACATTTTGACATCAGAGTGTGTTAGTTGATTTTTCATGGCTGTGGCAAAAATACTTTACAAAAACATTGTAAAAGAGGAAAGATTTATTTTAGCTCAATTTTAGTCCATGGTTAGCTGGCTTCCAGACAGAAATGTCATGCCAGAAGGGTCTGGCAAAGAAAAGCCACTCACCTTAGGTGACCAGGAAGCAGAGATGGGGGGGCAGATATAGTCCCCAAGGTTACATCTCCATGACTTTCCCAGACACACTCAGAAATGTACTCAACTAGTCATCTCAAACCAGTCACGTTGGCAACAAAGATTAACCATCAGAGAGGGGTTTGCCTATAGAAAAGATAGCCTGAAAATGAGCTGCGACTTTCATTAAACTTATGTTCAGTCCCTTTTACAACCTTGTAGCTATCCACTACACTGTATTTTTACCTAAATATTTTAGAAAACATAGCATATTACTATTTTAAGGCTGAAAACTCAGAATTAATTTTAGCTCTTATTGATACCCCTGGCCAAATGTTTGAAAACAGATACATCCTGGTTTTAGAATTTTTTTCTACGTCTACGGCCATACCACCCTGAACGCGCCCGATCTCGTCTGATCTCGGAAGCTAAGCAGGGTCGGGCCTGGTTAGTACATGGATGGGAGAATTTTTTTCTACATGAGACTCCTAAAGTCTCCAGGAAATTGATACAATAAGCCAACTTTCCCCTATTATAATATAAACATTTCCAGAATCATTTATATTTTGAAAGAAGTCAAAGTTTGATCAAATGGAATATTAGTGGTGAGGTTTTATCATTAGTTAATCACGATAGTCACCATTTGTTGGGCATATACTCTGTCCGGAACTGGGATTGCATACATTATCTCATTTAATGTTACAGGCTGCCAATGAGTCAGTTGTAGGAAAATAGATACAGCTTGAGACTATAACATTAGGTGAAATAAACAGACACACAATCTTAAATATCTCCTTAAATACAAAATATAAAGTATAAATAAAGAGCAAAATAAAAGTTAGATAGAAATAAAGAGGTAGATCTTTTGTGAAAAGGAAGCAGACCAAGAGGTAGAGGAGTGAGCAGGAGAACAGGATGAAAAAAACAAAAAGAATTGACAGGTGTTCTATACCTGTGCCAATGCCCCACAAGGAATGTGATTATGATGTACCATAACTATGTGCTAATACAA
>PVJX010017280.1:0-38603 GCA_004027295.1 Dolichotis patagonum | reverse complement strand
TGCTTCATAAATTCTAGGTTCTTTCTGAATTCTTCAATAAATGTTTCTCTCCATTTGTGTTCCTCTATTCTTCTGTCTGTGTCTTCTTGAGAGGTACCCAGCCCTTCTTTTATTAATCTACTTATCTCTTGTTTAATTTGAATTAATATTTCAGTTTTGGTCCCGCTTACGAGGTCTTGAATATATCTCTTTATGTCCGGTAATGCTGCGCCCGATGTTGCATTTTTGCTGCCCTCAGTTTCTTTTGTATTCACTGCTCCTGGATCAATGTTCTCAGGGTATAATGGCAATATATTATACTGTATAGTTTTGTCCTGCAGAGTTACTATTCTAAAAACCATAGTTTTGTGTTAAAAATACAAAAGCTGATATGAAAAAGTACATTTTGTATTACTATTTTCTTACATGATCATTGTTTGCTGAAATCATCTTTAGGTATATTTGAAACTGTAGAGCTGGTATCAGTAGTGTATGTTATGAAGAAGTTAACTATAGCTCAGGTATAAGAGCTTACTCATAACAGTTTTATTTCTTGTCAGAGTTAAAGTAAAAACAGAATCTCAAGACCCCACATCTTCATGGAGATCACTTATTCCAGTCATAAAAGTCAATGTGAGCACAGTAAGTAAATTTTGTTACAATTAATGTTTGATAAGTTAAAGCATAAAACTTTTTATTTTACAAATATAACTTTCATGGAAGAAAAAGAAGTAATTTTATAAAACTGTACTATTTCTGTAGTGTATAGAACTATTATTTTAATACCATTTTTCTGTTAGGACAAGTTTTTTTCAACTGTAAATATGATTTATATACAAACGTTTTAATTGCTTTGAACTTTAAATTTCCTAAAATGCTGGTATAAATTGACCAGTAGAATAATATAAGTAGCAGGTAGTGTGGAAGTGGAATTATGTTGTTTTTAAGAAAATGTTTGCTATTAGGGCATCTGAGGTCAAAACCATAACCAGAATAGTATGGTATAATATCTATTATTAATTTTTTTTAAGGGACGTTTGGCTTTTGGAAATCATTACCAACCTCAGACTTTGTGTATCAACTTTGATGATGCTTTCTTAACTTATACTACAAAACCACCATCAAGCCATCTTGACCAATTCATGCATATTGTGAAAGGAAAACTTGAAAATGTTCGAGTCATGCTTGTTCCTAGTCCAAGATATGTTGGTCTTCAAAATGATGAGTAAGAAAAACTTACAAAAATATAACTTCTTTTTAGCTAATATAGATACCATCTTAGAACTCTTGGACTCCTTTTAATTTCTTTTTACAAGTTGTGCAATAATTAGGCATATTTCTCAATCTGTTAAAGCAGTTAACAGTCTAGTCCTGATTAAAAGGATAATTAAACATAACAGTTTATTCAGTAATAATCTTAAATAGGATTTAAATTTTAAAATATGTTTCTGTGTGGTTTTACCTATAACTTTTGTATCTTGACACTGTATTTTGGAAACTTAATTTGGACAATTAATTAATATATTAGGAATCACACATTATAGGTGAATTTTTTTTTCTAGAAGGTATAATTGGTAAATTGATGAAATTCATTACCAATGAAATACCATTTTGTGTTGTTATAAGTTGAAAATTGAATCAAAATTACTTTGGCGAAATTGATGATGTTAAGATGGATAGTAGAGTTTTGAGACCCACTTGATATTTGCAGTGCAAACTGGTTTTCTGCCTAGCATTCCAGATTTTTGTTTTCCTTCAGTATAGTTGTTACTTATGTTTAGGAGTCATGTCACGTACATGATACATAGCAGCCTCATCTCAGTATGCTGAGATGTTTACACAGGAGTGTACTAGGACTCTGAGAAAACAAAAGATTCGTAATTCCTATCTGACTCCATGTTGCACCTTCGTGGGATAATGGATTCCCATGATCTTTTTTTTCCCTTGTCTATCTGTCTTCCTTCCTTCCTTCCTTCCTTCCTTCTTTCCTTCTTTCTTTTCTTTCATTTTTTCTTTCTGTGAAGGAGACTTGTTGAATTTGTATAATAAATACAGAGTTTCTATTATGCCTCAGCTTTTATCTTTGTGCATAAGCTATATAAGATCTTACGCAACTATTTGAAGCATAGTTACTGCTTTTTAGTTCTAATTCTGCTGGCTTGCTATTAGATGTTCTCATTACTAGCTAGGCTGTGGATATACCAGCTCATGGACTTCATTAAACATTTGTAGAAATTTAGGCTATCCACGTAATTTTATATTTGTGGTAAAAGCTATAATATTGGAGTCAACCTGGAATTTTTGAGAAGTACTAGGGAGCAAAATGCAAAAGTGTTTTGCTATAATAGAGATTTAAGATTATATTGTTCATTCTTCAAAAGTGTGAAGATTCATTAATCTTTGTAATATGACACATAAGTAAAAGAAAATTGTTGACTTGTGTATGCTGTATTATTTAATGAATGAGAAGTTAATTTTGATATAAAAAGATAATATCTTAAAGAAGAGTTGTTAAAATAATATTAACAGTTTGTGGGAAACTGATGGTAGAGAAATGTTCATCCCAGAATTTGAGTTTAAGATACTTGATTTAAATTTATTTTGACTGATCAACTAAATGACCTTAGAAATTGATTACATTATTAAATACAGATAAAAATGACAACTTTTCTCTTATTTAATGTTTTTGAATGATTTTACTTTATGCTTCTGGATAAAATGGTATTTAATTTTGTAATGTTTTCAGTATAAAATGATTTAATTTTAATTTTGTTTTGTTATAAATGCCAAATTGATATATCTGATTCAAAGCATAAGCTGACAACTGTAAAACAGAAATTCTTTTCTTCTTGAGCTAATTTACTAGTAAATTTTCAGTGTCATTTTACTGCTTAGTTTAATACAGAATAAAAGTGGGAAGTTTGTTAATTGTCTATTTGATGTTTTTCTTCCCCTTAAAGATGTAAGTTGCAGTGTCCTTAGTTTTTTTTTTCTTTTCTGTTTCTCACCTTTTATGATCATTAAAGTAGGTATATTTAGTTTGTCCTCACCTCTCCTTATAGACCACCAAGACTAATGGGAGAAGGTTTTGTGGTGATGCAGTCAAATGATGTTGACATTTACTACTACATGGATGAACCAGGTATTGTTTCTTCTATGAAATGCTAGTATTTAATAATATTCCAGACCTCTTACTTAGGATATAAATAAGCATCATCAGTGGTAAATGTGGTTATGAGACTGTCTTCCTAAAAGATAGCTGTCATTTGTTAGAAGTTGAATACTACTTTAGTATTTTAGGATAAAAGAAAACCAGTTGCAATCTTTTCTTCAAATTACATTTTCTCATCTGTATTTCAAAAATTCAGAGTGCAAATTATCACAAGTGAAAACCTTTGGGGAATATGGTGATTGTTAAGTTAGTTTCTTCTATTTAGCTGAGGAAAAAATCAGTGTGTTAGATTTGAGGCTTAAAATTTAAATATAAAAGTCTAGCTAGTTACAATAGCTTCCATTTGATCAAAGTAGCAGTATTCGATTTTTATGAACTATTTTTATACTTTGGAAATTTTTATACTTTCCATGGGTTTATATCCAAATAAGCTAGTCTGGTATTTGCCTTTTTTTAGCATGTTAACAGTTGTATTGATTGTGCAAAAGCATTGATGGGTAAAACTGCTTGTGCTTTAGGGCCAAACAGTTGTTCCTAAATAAGCTAGTAGTCATTATGTTTTTCACTGCCACCCATTAGAGTAAAACAAAAAGTGTCAGTGTCTTTTATAAGTTTTTTTGATTAAAAACCAAGTAAAATCATTAATTTGTTCACATATTAACCCTCTAATAGGTTCTTTTTTTTTTTTTGTACCAGGAATTGAACACACAACCGCATGCGTGCTAGGCAGGCGCTTATGTTGCTGAGCTAAATACCCAGCCTCTAATAGGTTCTTGTGGGAAATGTACATAAAGCACTCTACATAAGAAAGTATTCTATTGTCTTGAGGAAATACACTTCTGCAATTGAGTTTCAAGCTGCACAGTTGCTTTTTTTTATTTTTTATTTTTTTGTGGAACACCAGTTTAACTGAAAAGAGTAATTATAGAGACATAGTACGGATTTGAGATTTCATATAAAAATTAGATTTTTGGAAAATTTGGGGCTGTTTAACAGCATTATAATAATTAACAGCTTTTCTGATGAAACAAATGGTGTTAAATGTGATTTTTAAAAATGTTTACTAATGTCATTTGTAACATTTGGAAAAAATGGCATAATATGATGAATCAGTGTGTTCAGATTACTAATGCATGATGTTGCAATATCATATGGATAAAGGATTAATATACAAGTGAGTCCAGTAAATTTTAACAGAGAGAGTAAGAAGTTCAGTGGCACAGTTTTAGATTTTTCATTGCAACTGATCTTTAACAAAGTACCATTTGTTGAAATTTGGTGTTGGGAAGGGAGCTGGGAAGAAGGCAGATCAATAAGCAGCAAAGTAAAGAGCCTCTCTGAGAGAAACAACTAAGATGCTGGAATATAGCATCTTGGAGAAGACCAGATGGAAGGAGATGGATCCTTTTGACCCAGGAAGAAACTAAAGTGAAAAAAAATAAAAAGAAAAAAAAAGAAAAACATGACGGAAGGCTGTAGCCAGACACACTCTCACTGGATCCGGTTCCTCTGTCACGAAATGCCACTGGAATCTGAAGACACAGGGTCATGGTGAAGTTGGGAATTGTCAGGCCCAAGGGCCTCGGCGGAAGGATGTGGTCACGGAGGGGAGTGGTGGACCGGAGATCTGCACTGGCTCAGAGATATGCACTGGCTTGTGAAAGTGCCGGGGACCCGCACTATCCAGTTGTCTGGAAGAAACCAGAAACATGACAAGAGGAAGAAACAAAAGGAAGTCTCCAGCCTCCAACCCAAACAGTACTTGCCCAGGAGAGGTAAACACAGAAGAGATCGGGGTTGCACACCTGCAGTTTCTGAAGAAGCAGCATCTGACATAAAGAAATATCTCTGTGACATTATAAAAGAACTCAAAACAGAAATACTAATACAAGTAAAGGAAGATACAAGAAAAATAATAAAAGAAATGCTAAGCACCTCTCAAGAAGACACAGATGGAAGAATGGAGGAGCATAGAAAAAGGGGGGAAACCTTCGATGAAGAGTATAAAAAAATCTAGAATACATGAAAGAGATTCCAAGAGATTACTAGGAAATTAAAAACTCCATTTGAAGCTAGAAAAACTGCTTGAAAGAAACTAAGCATAGACTGTGAAATCTCAAAGACAGGTTTGTAGCTTGCAATTGCAAAAGGAAAGATCTCTTAAAACTAACAAGGAATCAGGAAGTAACAATAGAAAGACTAGAAGATGACAAGATCTATAACTTAAGAATAAAAAATGTGACTGAAGAGGCAGGGTAAACACAAATGAAATACAAAGGCTATTTACAGAAATAATTAAAAAAGCCTTCCCAAGCATAGGAAAAGGAAATGATATTTAGGTATATGAGACATACAGAACTGCAGCCAGCAATAACCAAAATGGGTCTACACCAAGACATATAATAATCAAGATCCCAGAAATTGAACACAAGAACAGAGTATTAAAAGCTGTCAGAGAATAGAAACAGATCACCTATAAAGGGAAACCCATCAAAATCATGACAGACTTCTTGACATAAACCATCAAATCAGGAAGAGCTTAGAGTAAAGTATTTCAAGCCCTGAAAGAAAATAGCCTCCAACCCAGATTGATGTAACCTGCAAAACTATCTCAAAATTAGTGGAGAAACAAGATGCTTCCATGATGAAGAGGAACTGGGGGAGTTTGTTACGACCAATCCAACCCTAAAAAAAATAGTGAAGGGCATTTTAGAGAGAGAGAGAGACAAAAGACCATAGTTTCAGGAACCATGGAGCTCACTGAATGAGGCAGACAGTGGAATAAAGGGGAAAAGTAGACGGCCAGTGGGAGAAAAGTAGCATGGCAGAGATGAGGCAGAGAAGGTGGGCCATAATCACTAACATAGATGGCCTCGATACACTAATAAAAAGAAAGATAGAGTGGATCCGGAGATAGGGTCCATCAAGATGCTCTATATAAAAAATATAATTAACCTGAAAGAAGGTTTATAAATGGAAAGTCAAAGATGAGAAAATAATGCTCTATGTGACAAAGGACCAGAAAAAAGTGGGAGTAGCTGGCCCATCAGCTGCAGATTGATTGGAAAGACATAACACTTCTTTACAACGAGGAACTATTGTTAAGGAAGGAAAACCTTGAGGCTGTTGTGGGTAAATAGATACAACTTGAGGTCAAGCTCAGGAGTAAAAAGGTTCAGAACCACTTAGGTAAATAGCAGGTTACCTCCCTAATCTAAAAACTAAAGGAGTTAGTGGGATACAAAATATACAGTGTACCCAGTGAAAGTGAAAGGGAAGGAATTGTCTAAAAAAGGGAAGGCAGAGGACATTGTTAATCTTGTATCATGATTTGGAACCCATATTGTTTTCATCACTCTGTTTAGTTGGGTTATATTCTGTTCCAGTTTGTCTTCTTGTACTAGATTCGAGTGCATAGACAGCTATTCCAAAGTAAGCAGGATGTACTACAGTAACCATTTTCAAGTTCCTATTAACTTAATCTGAAGCCCTGTATTGCTTTCACTGTCTTGTCTTGACTGATTTTATTCAAATCTGTTATGTTTGATAGTATCAAGTCTGAGAGTATAGGCAACTACTCTGAAGACAATAAGATACCCATTCTGGTTTGATTATTACCCTCTTTTGAAGTCCTATAATGTCTCTAAATGCTTTGTTTTTATTGATTTTGTTGTGTACTGCTATGCTCAATTTTATAGTGCCTCATGATATGGGCAGTTCTATTGAAGATAACAAGAGACATCACGGTAACCATTGTAGATCACCTTCTATTATGGTTTTAAGTCATGTACTATGTTCATCCTTTTGTTTTGAATGACTCTACTTTGTTTTTTTCTCATTTGGTTTTATTCTTTCAAAATAAAAAAAAAAGAAATTTGGTGTTGGAACAAGGAAGAATATCATCAAGCTATTAAAATAATCCTCCCTTTTCTATCTGTGGAGCTGTGCAAGGCCAGATTTTCATCAGATCCTTAAACAGAAGATTGAATGCAGAAACAGCTGAAAGAATATACCTGTTTTTTTAATTAAGCTAGCTAGCTTAATAATTAAATAAGCTAGCTAGCTTAAAAATTAAACAGATTTACCAAAATGATAATACCAGTACCTATTGCTAAATTGTTTTTTTTAAATGTAATTTCTCTTCATTGAAGCAAAATGAAAACTTCATTTAGTTTGCATTAAAAGTTATTTTTTATTTTCATATTTTGTATTTTTATTCAGTTTCATTAAATTTTCATTATGTCGATACGTACAGATTTCTATTACAGTTTGCTGAATTTTAATTCTGAAGCCAAGGCCTGGCCATTAATTTTGAACACTGTAAATTTTGCTATATTTAATCCAAAGAACTCTGGGATTCTTAATAATTGTTAAAATTATAAGTATTTCTTAAGTCAAAAATAATTTAGAACTGCTGATGTAAGGAAACTTGTTAATTGGTCATTCTAAGTTGCTATCTTTATGTTGTGTATTCCTGAATATAGGACTTGTTCCAGAAGAAACAGAAGAAAATACTGAGGGAGAAATAAGCAGTGAAGATTGCAAATTACAAGACTTACCTCCATGCTGGGGACTAGATATAGTTTGTGGTAAAGGAACAGATTTTAATTATGGACCATGGGCCGATAGGCAGAGGTACTTAAGCAGATAATATTTCTAATAAATATTTCAAGTGCATTAAGATAATAGATATTTTAATGAATAAACTAGTTTTGTATAAACCACTTTTTATGGCATGTTAGGTTTTCACTAAACATTTTGTTCCAAATAATAACTAACTTATAGAGAAACTACAGCAAGTTTGCTTTGAAAGATAAGTTAATTTATTAAAAAGATGGTGAACGAACAGTATATTTATTGATTCCTTTGTTTTTTTTTGGTAATTAAACAGCAGGTTACTCATTGCTCCTCTACTATATGACAGGAATTGTTGTGCAGGTGAGGATTCAGAAACAAAAGATACATATAGTTTAGTTCTAGTTGTAGAACTAGATTTATGGCAGCTAGGGCTGCCATAAATCACCACAGGTGACAAAGCTTAAACAACAGAATTTTTACTCACAATTCTGGAGACCAGAAGAAGTCTGACATCACGCTATCAGCAAAGTTGATTCCTTATGTGAACTTTGTGAAAAAGACACACTCCCAGCCTCTCTCCACAGCTTGTCCCCATGTCTTCTCATGGCGTTCTTGTATACAATTCTGTGTCTAAGGACAGTATTCATAGTGAGTTGGAATGTACCCTAATAGGTTTATTATTATATTATTACCTCTGAAGATCCTGTCTCCAACTATAGTTACATGTGCTGATGTAAACGTTAAACGTTAGGGGAGAGACAAATTATAAAAGGCTTTGGTAGCAGTAACATGGAAATTGAGTTTTGGAAGGGAAGTAATAGTTCACTAGTTAAAAGAATGGGGTGAATAATGGAAGCAAAGGAAGAATGTTGAAAATGTGAGGGAGGAATTTTGCAGATGCATGAGGACAGTAGGAAATTACTCTGTAGGTTCTATATATAATTAAGAATTCTATAGTAATTAAGTATTGGAGGCAAAGAAAAGGGTTTTGTTTTGGTATTTTTGAAAAGTGGTGTTGTTATGGAATGCCCAGGCTAGCCTCAAATTCCTTGTTTCAAGAGATCCTCTCCTCCTAATAAACTGGAACTACAGTTTTTTACTACCATTTCCAGCTGTCTGAAAAATTATTATTCATTCTATTAACATTCATTTTTATTTCTAAGAGCACTTTTTTTACTTACTGAGTTTGAAATAAAGGCAGAGAGATATGTACCATTAATTACAAGGGAATATCAATTTTTATTGAAGTGGACATTGTTTAAAGTTATTTTAGTTTTTCTATTCTTGAACTAGATTTCTTGAATAGAGAACTGCAGATCAACTCACTGAAGTAGATACTAGTGGATCATTGATAGATTAATGAAAGAAATGAAAGTGCTGATTGGACTCTTGATTTGCTAGATCTTTTTATAGTTTTGTATTTTCTGTCAGTTCTTTCTTTACCAGGTGAACAAATGATAGACTTGTAGAATGCTTTTAATTGCTCACAATACACTTGAATAATCAATTTTGGACTTAGCTGTGTTTCACCTGATAGTATATTCATCAAGTGCTCAAAGTTTATTGATTTCTGGAAATGTAGAGGATTGGAGAAAATATTCTAATTATCAACTGAGATAGCAATCATAATGTAAAGTTGGTATAGTGATTTTAATTGCATCTCAGAGGTAATTTTAGGTAATACGTTATTATTCTTTCTACTTACTTATATAGAGACTGTCTATGGAAGTTTTTCTTTCCACCTGATTATCAAGTTTTGAAAGTTTCTGAAGTTGCACAGCCTGGAAGACCAAGACAAATACTTGCTTTTGAACTACGAATGAATATTATCGCAGATGCAACAATTGACTTGCTGTTCACTAAAAATAGGGTAATTATTGTAAAAAAAAAAAAAAGGTACAAGATGGTGTTTAAAATTTGAATATTATTTTCCAGAGTACATACTTTATGGTGATTAACCCTATACTTAGATTCATTTCCATGAGCTTCTTCCCACACCACTAAATAATTGGATAGTTCTTACTTTCTTGCAATTATTAAATACCAAATAATGAAAAGAAACTAACAGTGATACTAGGCCATCATTCTGTATTCTTATTTTCTTTTTTATGCCTGGATAAATTGTTTTAATTTAATTTTGGTAGGAGTTTGAGCTTTCATTGCTTGGAGCAAATATCTCATATTACTGAAAATTGTATTTCTCTTGTGATGACTAAAAAGTAAAGATGATGGGAATATAATAAGAAATTATTTGTATGAATTAATTTATTTCTTTTGTTAGGAAACAAATGCTGTACATGTAAATGTTGGAGCTGGCTCATACTTAGAAATTAATATTCCAATGACAGTTGAAGAAAATGGTAAGCTGTGACCATTACTTTTTTTAAACATAATTAATGATTGATGTATGAATAGTATAGTTTGTTGGTCCTGTTAGCATTAATCGATTTTTTACTTTTTATTTCTTTTTCTTAATGGTGCTAGGGGTCAAACCCCAAGGTTCATGCATACTTGGTAGGTTTTACTTCTCAATATTTTATTTTCATTTTTATTTTTTTAAATTTAAGTTTAGTTTTTAACTGATACATACAAACATAAAATATTATACATCTGTGGGGTACCATGTGATGTTTCGATACATGTATACATTGTGTAATGTTCAAATCAGAGTAAACATATCTACGTCCTCAAACATTTTTTTTCTTATGGTAAAAGCATTCAAAATGCCTTTCATCCAACTTTTTGAAATACACAGCACATTATCATTGTCTATAGCCACTTTGCTTTGCAATAGCACATCAGAACTTTTTACTCTTGCTTATCTCTAATTCATTAGTCATTTAACAGTCTGTCCCATGCCACCTTCCTCCCTAGCCTCCCCAGTCTCTGGTAATGATCCATATACTCTCAACTTCAATCGGATCAATATTTTTAGATTCCCTATATGAGTAAAATTATGCAGTACTTTTTTTCTGCCTGGCTTATTTTGCTTAGCATAATGCAAGTTTCATCTGTGTTGTCACAAATGGCAAAGTTGCATGGCTGAATAGTATTCTGTATGTACCATATTTTTTTAACTCATTCACCAGTTGATGGACAGTTTGGCTGTTACTATTTGATGAGTAGGGTGGATAGTGCTGCCATGAATATAGGGGTATAGATGCCTTTTTGATATACTGATTTAATTATATATATTCATTCAGTAGTATAATTGCTTGACAAGAGGTAGTTCCAGTTGTAAGTTTTGAGGAATCTCCAACTATTTTCCACTGTACTGTACTGTACTGTACTGTACCAATTTACATTCTTATCAGCAGATGCGGGACTATTTCAATGTTTTCTTGTACCTGTAGTTATTAAATTGTTTCATAATTGAATTATTTTAGCACACAGAACAATATTTTAATTGGGTTAGAGCTTACAATTCTGTTCTTTTATTATATCCCATACATTTCTTTTATAAGATTGAGCATAATTTGCTTAACATGTATGTTAGGCTGTTGCACTGTGAGAACAGGTGCTGTGTCATTCATAGGGATTCTGTTTTTCTAGTGCTCAATTTAATAATTGACAGGTGGTCAGAATTGATTGCTGATAGGCTTTGTTTTAGATTGTAGTATCAGTAGATTTTGTCATGATGTAAATTGCGTACTTTGAAAAGTGTAACTTTGAGAAAGGAAAACATTTCATATTCAGAATATTACCTGGTTCCTGCATAACTACTTTTATCTGAGTTGATACAGTGTAAGTTTATTATATTAGAAGATGCAGACACAACCACAAACACACTCAGCTACTTTTATCTTTGACAAAGGGACCAAACATGTTCACTGGAAGAAAGAAAGCCTCTTTATTAAATGGTGCTGGAATAATTGGCTTTCCTTATGCCAAAGATTAAAACTACACACATATCTGTCACCATGTGGCTAAAGTCAAAAGAGATCAAAGGCGTAAATATTGAAACAGAAACATTCTAAGTACACTGGAAGACAAGGTAGGTAGAAATCTTGAAAACATAGAGTAGGCAAAGAGTTCATGAACAAAATGGAAACTTTAAGAAGTACTTCAAAGAATCAACAACTGGGATCTCATCTTATTAAAAATTTTTTGCATATCAAAAGAAATCACCAGCAGAGCAAAAAGAAAACCCACAGAATGAGAAAAAATCTTAGCCAACTGTCTCAGACAAAAGATTTGTATCTAGAGCGTAAAAAGAATTGAAAAAAATTCAGGACCCCCAAATTCAAAAACCCAATCCAGAAATGGGCATCTGAGATGAATATGCACTTCTCAGATGAAAAAATACAAATGACAAATACATATATGAAAAAATGTTCAACATCTCTGGTCATTCGAGAAATGCAAATTAAAACAACACTGAGACTTCATCTTACTCCAGAAAGAATGTCTATTACCAAGAAATCATCCAAGTAACAAATGCCAATGGAGCTGTGGAAAAAAATGAAACCTTCTCCACTGTTGGAGTGTTGACTGGCACAACCACTGTGGAAATCAGTGTGGAGATTCCTCAGATCCCATTTAATCCAGCAATTCCTCTTCTGAGTATTTTCCCAGAAGAATTGAAAACATCTAACCTCAGCGATATACGTGCACCCATGTTTATAGCAACATAATTTATAGTAGCTAAATTTTGGAAACAACCCAAATGCCTGTCAACCATGGAATGGCTAAAAAAGATTTTTACACAGTGGAATATTACTCAGCCATAAAGAAAGATAAACTTGAGGCTTTCCTAGGTAAAAGGATACAACTTGAGACCATACTCATAAGTGAAATAAATCAGACCTGCATATGTATCATATTGTCTCCCTAGTGTAAAAAAACGGAAAGTAAATAGGATCCAAAATGTTCAGTAGATATTGTGAAAGGGAAAAAGAAAGTGCTTAAAAGGAAAAACAATCGGGTTAGGGAAAAGGAGAAAAGAAACAAGGAAAAGACTATATATATATATATTATATATATAATATATATAATATATATGTATACATATATGTATACATATATGTATACATATATATACATATATGTATACATATATTCGTATATATATGTATACATATATATATATACACACACACACACACACATATATATATGGTAACTATGCTACTAATATCTGTTCATCAAAAAGAATGATTTGTGCTTTCAATGATTGATTATTTTTTCATGCCTATTTCTTATAATCTGAACAACTTACTTTGAGGACAACCATATGCAATATAGTAACCATTGTTAATCTTCTATTAGTTTGTTTTGAAATTCTTTATCATTGTTTTTATTTTTTCATTTTAAAATAAAAAAGTTCATTATGTGTTTGAAATTTGTACACTTAATGATGTAAGTACTTTTTAAAAAATTTATCAAATTATTATATAGGCTTTTTCAGCTTGCCTTCTTATCCCACTCACTTACTACATTTATAATGAAAAATAGTTAAAATGAAATTGTGGTCTATTTACTTATTTTCTTAAGCATAAACAGGATAGCAGTATCCCATATTTTAAAATCACTAACTGGCAATAGTATTGTTTATAAATATAACTGATGTTATGTAATTTAGTTCTTATTTTGGTGCTAGTACTGTATATAAAGAAAATAGGCAAAGAATTGTCTTTGATACTAGGTGTGTGAACAAAGCAGGCAAAGGAATTATTTCACTGCTAGTATGTGAAGAAGTCAGAGATTCACCAAGTTCAGTAGCTAACACAAAATGGTATTATTTGCAGTTATTTAGATAACCAATTGAAAGCGACTGAGAATGGAGTAGTGTAACTTTTCCCATAACTTTGAGACTATTTTGATGACAAACTAACTGTTGTATTAACTAATTTCAAAAGAATAATCATACTGAGTCTTGAAGGATTGGCTGATGCAGATCAGACACTTGGCAAGAAGCATCTGTTTAAAAAGCCTTAATTGTAGTGTGTAAAATCACAGAGGACAAAGGCAGTTGGAGATTGCACTCCTACTGATGGCTCAATGAAGGAAGTCCTTCTACATGTTTTGAACTGATAATCATATAGGAAATAACATTAGTATATAGGGGGACCAGCTGAGGACTAAAACTGTCAGTATCTTGAGTGTAAGTTTGTGGCAGTTTCTGCATCCTGAGTAACTAGAGGATAAAGAAAGCCCACTTATGTTCATGGGTATAAAGGTGAGGTTTCTTATAAAGTGATTGCCTGTGGGAAAATGAACTAAGGACTTAGAGAAGAACAATATATGATTCCAAACAAATCTAAAATGTTTTTCAGATTCAGTTGCTTGGAGGAATTAAAAACACAGAAAAACTAATAGGATGAATATGGAATGAGCATAGAATTAGTGTTCTTCAGAGGGGACATCATCATGAAAGGAAATATAATACTCTAAACTTTTCTGTTTTTGTTAAGAATGGCTGCATTGTTGGGAAAGTGTCTTCCATGAGGAGTGGATATGCCTTAGAGACTTCTCATATAAAGAGTGACTAAAAATGATAAAAAGTGTGCTCTTGAAAAAACATGAGAATTGTTTTAGTTGAAAACTATTTTTAGAGAGTACTTATGTACCATTTGCCCTCTATATGCATGGAGTCAGTCAACTATGAGTTGAAATATTTGAGAAAAATAATATCTGTTCTGAACTTGTATAACTTTCTCCCTTATCATTTCCTAAGCAGTGTGGTATAACAACTATTTTATGTAACATTTATATTAGATATTTTAGTTAATCTGGAGGTAAACAATATACTATGTGTGTAGGAATTAGGGAAATTTTGTATAAGGGACTTGAGCATTTGCACATTTTGGTATACGTGAGGGGAGGTCCTTGAACCTGTTCTTCATGAATGCCAAGAGATACTGTAGTTCTGTAATGCAAACTGTGGTTTGATAAGCAAAATCAGGATAGGTATTGCATGGGATGGAATTTTCTTCCTTCAGAGCTGCCCTAAAATGAGAAAGATTCACTTTGTATGTTTGCAGTGTCTTTGTCACTGAAATGTGTTTAAGGTTTAATTACCATTTTGTAGAGATTTTTTTGAGTAGGGGTAGAAATTGGTTCCAAAATTTTTAATTGCTAAATTATTTTCTAGTTCTTTTCTGTCTTTGTCCATTAGGGTATGTTCCTGCAATTAAAGGACAGCTATTACATGTCGATGCTACTACCAGCATGCAATACCGGACTCTTTTAGAAGCAGAAATGTTAGCAGTAAGTGTGTAACATATGATATGCATTCTTTTTTGAGGTGTAAATTGGCTTTTATTTGTTGAAATAAAATTTAAATAACCAGAAAGTCATCATGATCTACCCTCCTGCTTGAGAACTATGAGGTGTCCTTAATTCCATCTTTAAGAAGAGAAGTAGATTCCTAGTGCTGTGGATTCCTTTTGGCATCTCTTTTGTTGCTCTGTTTCTAGAATGGGCAAGTGAACAGAAAGCAATGGAAAATGTAAAATATTGTTAGAATACTTTTTACAGATCATGATAAATAAGATCATTTTATACACTGGTTTCTCTCTCATGGCTTAAGTAATTTTTTTCACTTGAAGTATAAGGTAAAAGGAAAAGAATCTTACTGGTACCGTGATTTGCTCTGTGTTAGAAACAGAAACCATATAGAAATGCCCATGGCTAAAATTGCAGATTGGGGATTTATTAATTAGGCAATTTTTTTTCTTTTTTAAATGAGTAATGACAACAATAAAAACCATTATATAGAACAGTGGTATTCACAGAAAATTTATTTACAATGGATCCATACCATTTCTATTATATATACACACACACACACACACACACACACACACACACACACACATGAAGAAGAAAATCCTCAATTAGCAAGAATATATAAAATACCATAAATATTTATTAAGCTGACCTGCTCAACATTGTAATGAATTATTGAATATTGCTCATAAGTAGGACTGGCTGACGATGCTGTTCCTAGACAGACAACTTTTTCCTTTGTAGAAATGTCAAGATTTGTCACTCTCTGAGACAGTATGCATTGCACTCCACCCCTGCTGATGCTGATGTGTCACTTAACAGATGAGGCCTCTTATTCAACAGGAATAAAGGACATCAGTTATCACCCCATTAGTGTAGCTAGAGTCCAGAGTCAAAACCATAGTCAAAACTGTAGGCCTCTTACTCAACAGGAATTAAGGATATCAGTTATCACCCCATTAGAGTAGCTAGAGTCCAGAGTCAAAACCATAGTGGAACCTTGGTTTACTAAGTTGATTCTTTTCACAGTTTTGGTTGCAAATTGTGGAACAAATGCAGTTCATAAACTGAGGTACCACTGTACAGTCTTATCATAATTCTCCAAGTTTTTTGTCTGTATTATAGCTTAATATTTCAAGGAGCTGGATATAACTAGAGATACTTTCAGCCAGTAATAGTATTTCAAAGAAATTTTCTGTTCATATCAATAGGAAAATAAATTTTAATTACTTATCTTGTGTGTGACTGTTATGGTTTGTGTTTGGATGGCCTCTACAAGCCTCCTGCAGTCATGGAGCCAACTGAGTCTAGTGTTTATGATTGGTTTATTGGCTAGCGCTGGGATTGGTGGTGTGAGTGCTGCACCCGCTCGGGTGGGTAGCAGGCCTGCAATATGAGGGAGGGAAGAAGGGGGGTGTGCTTTGCTCTTTTCTGTCCTTTTTGCTCTTGTTGCTTGTGGCTGCCATGGGCTGCCCTTTAACCACACCACTGTGCCTTGGAGCCAGCTAAGTATGTACTGAAACCTCCAAAAACTGTAAGTTAAATAAACCTTTCCTTCCTTCATTTTGGACGTCAGGTACTTTGTCTCACAATGAGAGAAAAATAACCAAGACAGTGACTGTATTTGTGAAGTTGTTAACGGTGTCACATTTAAGGCTGTAATATTTTTACTTAATTCTTGTTTTGCAGTTCCATATCAATGCTAGCTATCCCCGAATATGGAACATGCCACAGACATGGCAGTGTGAATTAGAGGTTTATAAAGCCACCTACCACTTCATCTTTGCACAGAAGAACTTCTTTACAGGTATTTTCTACTAAATATTACTATTGCAGCTTGGTCATGGTTAACTTGTTTACATTCAGTAAGTTTTAAACTCAATGTAAAGATTTGATGGTACAGTTTATATTGTCTTACAATTTGTTTTAAGAGTTTCAAAGAGAAAATGTTAAGTATAGACATTTTAGGTTATACTCTTTTAAACCAGGCAAAAAAATATAACTTCAAAGTTGAGCTTAAAGGGAAAAGATACCAATTTAGCCAAATGCTTTGTGTTAGTCTAGTGGAGGGTAGATGGGCCTGATGAATCCAAGCTGTCTCTTCGTTAATTAGGGCTCAGTATAACTTTATCATGTTATTTTATTATTGTGATCTACAATAATGTATTCAGTAGACAAACATGCTATTTTTATATTTAAGTCTCTACTCTTTTCTGTTGGCAAGGATAATTAAATTGATTTTATTACAAGTTGAAAAAAGTTTTTTTATTGCAGTATATCATGGTACCTATTCATATTTATGTTTTCAATTCCCACATTTAATAGCTAAAACATTTTATTTTCAAAAGAAAAACAGTATTACAAATAACTCTAGAGTCCTTTTAAAACTTGGTAGTTCTCTAAGAGGGGTGACTCTTAAGCAGAAATACTGGTTTAGTATTGGAATGCACAGACTTGGGTTATAATGTTTGAGTTGCTTTCTCTTGGAAGATTTCCATGCAAGGGAAATTATCCATCTTGTGTGAGGGAATGCTTAATATATCTCAACAGCCATTCTGAAGCCACTTATTAGTGAGTTGAAATTGTTCTTGAAAGATTTTGATGTTGGATGAGGTGAGTTTTAAGATAAATGTGATGTAGAGAAAGAGTAAAAGCTGTAAAACAAAGTTAGACACTAAACCCTCTTCTGGGAATAATGAAATTAGCCAAGATTTTCTACAGTAAGTAGAGAAAAAAAGCTAACATAATGGTTTTGCAAAGCTCTAGTGCCAGACGATTACTATTTTATGGGGTATTAACCTAGCAATTCAATTATGAAGTGAGTTGTTAGTGGATTTTTCTCATTAACATTTAACTTGCTACTTTAATAACTTTTTGATTTTTGTTCAAATGAATAAGGCAGTCATCAAGTGCTTCTATTTCCTAATTAGATTATTTGATATGAACATCTGCTAAGGAGAGCAGCTTTTGTACTAAAGAGAAATGCATATTAAAATGGTACTGAAGTTCTTAATAAAAAATTTTGTCATTGTAATTTTTAAGATTGATCAGTAAAGTTATTATAGAAGCTGGTATGCAAACCATATAGATAATGTTGAAATTCAAAACAAGTTATTAAAAAGCTAAGATTTATTAAAACAAATTAAATAATTATAAAATATCAAAATTTTCACGAAAAAACTAATAAGGTCTGTTAAAATAGAAATTAGCAAATAACTATAAAATTATATTGGTTTCTAAGGTAATAGATCATTTCAATTTATGTTTATTTTACTAGCAGTTATGTACCACTCATTTAACTAACAGGAGTGTAAAGTAGATAAATCCAGTCAATATGCACTCTAAGTTTTATATGAGTAATGGTTCAAAACAAACAATAAACATGGTCTCTGCCCAAAGTTTTTAAAGCATATATTTCTTATAGGTGTTTCTTATTTGATATTATTTATTAATTTCAAGTACGTTCTCATGCGCACTAGACATAAATAAATGAAATACTACCAGACAGTGTATATGCTGAGTGCAAGCAGGAATGAGGAAGCTAAAATATGCATGTGATAAGACCTAAGTACAGAGGATAATACTATCATCTGAAGGTAATCAAAGAAAATACCGAAAGATATATAATAGGTTTGAAATGGTCTTTGTAAATGAACTCAATATTATTAAAGTATTTGTAGTACCTTGGCACATACAAAGCATGCTCGTGAATGTCTTCTTCACTTAACTCTAAAGGGCAATAGCTCTGATTACTGTCCCTTGGTTAGCAGTGAGGAACTTGAAGAATAAAGATCTTGAATGACATAGGGTAATTCCTGAAGCTTGTAAGTAAAAGAGACTCTGCAGAAGAAGTGTTCGACTGCATTCTATGGTTTTTATAATATCATGCTCCTGTTAAAGACAGATATTTTTCTCTTAGCAGACAGGATATGAAAGACAATGTAGTCGTTACTTGGTATCTGTAGTATGGGGCTGGTTTTAGGATCTTCTGTGGGTACCAAAATCTGTGAATGCTGAAAGCCACCACATCCTGTTTACAGGTGCGTTTTTAAAGCAGTATTTATTTTTAACCCATGACTGGACTGAAATGAGGAACCCATGAATGTGGAGGGTTGACTTTATAATGGTTAAATTGTTTGCTTAAAAATACTGAACTATAAATATTTATTAGGAGAAAAATTAGGAAATCAGCAGGTGAATGATGAATTTTGTTGTAATATTGGTTGATTCCACTGATGATTTTTTTGCATCTTTGAGACACTGTGATAAAGGATAAAGTATGATAATGCATGTCTGTAATCCCAGCACTCTGAAAGGCTAATGTTGGAAGATTGCAAGTTGGAACTCAGCCTGGGTAATTTAGCAATTTAGTGAGACTCTATTTTTAAAAAAAGGGCTGAGAATATAATTCAGTGTGGAAGCCCTGGGCTCAATCCCCAGTAAGTACCTCCCCCCACCCCCAGGCCAAAAAAAAAAGAGGGATGGAATCAAGCTGTTTAGGTAAGGTGGCACTTAAAAGATTAAAAGTAAGTATAGCTATTATAAGGTATGATGATCTATTGTGACTGCTTGTCAAATGAAATAAAAGTGTATTTAAAGTAAATCTGATAGATCAACTTTTCCCTTATTACTAAAAAGTTTCATAGCCATATGCCTTTTATTACTGATGTACTGAAACTCTACATTTAAAAAACAATTAAGCTACTGAAAGTTGACATTAAATGTATTATATTGCCATTTTAATAAGACAGGAATTTCTAATATATATGCATCAGTTTCTGTGCATGAAAGCTAAATTTATAAATGGATGCATGAGGTAAATTTATTTCTATTTTATTATTCAGTGTGTCTCAATTTTTTTTTTTAGTTTAAATATCCCTTTAGAATTCAAAGCAAACTGCTTTAAATATTTAGTGGGTTTCCCTTATATTTTTCCTTAGAATATCGTTAATAAAAAATGGTACCATCTGTGGGATGCTTAGCCTATGCCACTTTTTAAAAACTTCACATAAGTCATCTCAATTATCCATAATACATCTGTGAAGTTGTTCTCATTTTTTAAAAGATAAAATTGATAGCATTTTTTAAAGGATTACATAGATAGCAAGTTAAAGCCAGACTTTAAACCTAGGATCAAAACCTATGGGTCAAAACCTATGCTATAAAGGGCTGCTTCAAATCATTTCCTTTTTCATACACACACTAAATTTTAATTTCATATACATAATAACATTGTGCTGTTTACTGTGAGTATGCAAAGATAGTCTGAAATTATATTTATTTTATACAAGTTGTGTAAGTGAAAGTACTGAGCTGTAAATACGTATCAAGAGAAAAAAATAAGGAAATATGCCTTAGGAGAACTGTTACTGAAAGGTACTATTGTTGAGCATATACAACGCATGTAAACAAATTGGAGATCAGAAGAAAAAGTTGTGGAAACTATAGTGGTAGACTAAAGCTAATATTCTTATGATAGAGAATTTTACCTTTGTAACTTAAAAAGGATACCAAAGGATAAATAGACTGAGTATATGTGCACAGTTTTAAAAAATAACAGTTAAAACATAAAACTCATCACTCAGTAGGCACTTGTAGATATTTCTTTCAAAAGTGTGAAAAAACTGTTCAAGTACACTGTAAGAAATTCAGTTCAATTGAGATATTATTTTTGAGATATGAAATAGCAAATCCTGTGCCCTCAAGACTCAAGATACATACATAAATATTAGGTAGGAATAAATACAATGCAGGAGAGGGTACAAAGAAAAGGATAGGCAATTACACATTTCTTGTGGCAGCATAAATGAATTATCTTGGAAAGCAGTTTGGTAATAGCTTCAAAAAAAAATTCTTCCATTTTGATCTAGGAATTCTTCTTCTGAAATTTGTTCTGATGAAGTTATTATCAATATGTAAAATACCTTACACACAAATGCACATTGAAGTACCACACATAAAACAGAAATTTGGAGAGTCTAAATATACAAGTGTAGAAGACTTATAAATCTTAAAAGATAAATCTTTTTGTAATGAACTTCCAGTGCAAAGTTGACATGGAAAAATACTTTCCATTGAATAAGCAACACATAAAACACACATAGAAGATAATATAAAAACCTGTGTAAGAAGGTCTTTAGAAGGAAATCTGTCAACAATGTATTTGGGTCAAATGTCAGGTGATTTTTCTATGTTCTAAAATTATTTTATGAAAAAATAACTGATACTAAGTGTATAAATTTTTTTTATTTGAAACTATGACTAGTAAATAAACATCTGTGAATTGCCAAATCAAGTATTAATATTTTAAGCATTTAAGTAATTTAGTATAGAAGTTCTTTTTGGTTACAAGGAAAACATTATTTTTGATTAATGTTAAAAATCTGTGTTTGGATTCCTGAATTTCAATTTTAATTTCCTCTACCTCAATAATTTTAGATTTAATTCAAGACTGGTCCAGTGATAGTGCTCCAGACATTTTTTCATTTGTTCCATATACGTGGAATTTTAAAATCATGTTTCATCAATTTGAAATGATTTGGGCTGCTAATCAACACAATTGGATTGACTGTTCTACTAAACAACAGGAAAATGGTAAGACATTTTAAAAATTAAGCTAAATATTCTGCTCATTAAGATCTGCACAAAGAAAATTAGTAATGATTTTATAGTTTTAATAGGTATTAGAGTTTATTTTTTCCCCATTGCCTAATGATAATCTTAGAAAAACTATTTTAGAATTTATATTGGACTAATCATATTGTCTTACATTTAATTTTGTTTAGATATACATTTAAGGTGACAGTTATATTTATTTTTATTGGCATTAGAAGTAAATTTATTTTTTCTTTTTTCTTTTGTAGTGTATCTGGCTGCCTGTGGGGAAACACTGAACATTGATTTTTCTTTACCATTTACGGATTTTGTTCCAGCTACATGTAATACCAAGTTTTCTTTAAGAGTACGTATAATTGGATGCATTGTTTATTCCACAAAATTTTATTAGTAAGTTTGATTTTCCAGAGCTTTTCTTTACTTTCCCCTGCTCATCCATGGCCACACTAAAGTGTTCTCTATTCCACTGTCCACTAACTTTGTTGTCATAGAGCTGCTGCTGTTTCTTTTTTGTAGTTAACAGCATGCAAAATTCCTGGGGGTTAGTAATTTTCTTTAGGGATCATTCCTGGTCTGCATAGCTAATTTTTGTTTTCTTAAGAACCCATTTTAACTTTAAGAACTAATATTTACTAGTTCTCTGAACTAATTGTATTTTTCTTTATAGTTAATTTCTAATTGTAACCATAAATTCAGGGAATACCCACAAGCACTTTTCTTCTTTTATCAAAAAGACAGATCTTACATACTTCCCCTAAGCTCAGAATTTTGTAGTTTTATTATATGGACACCTCATTTTAGGATATGGACAATCAGAAGTAATTGTAGTTGGTTGGTTATCATTTTAAAAATAGAAACAATAGTGACAGGTACATCAAATACCTATTAAACATTTCCTTCATGCTAGACACTGATCTGAGTGCTTTTTGTATAGTCACTCATTTGTCAGAACAACCCTCTTACATTACTTATTACTACGTTCTGCAATTATTGATTAGAAAGCTGAAAGACTGACATTGTATAGCTTGTCATTAGCTAGTGAATTTCCAGATTAGATTTTGAAACCTAGCAATACAGCTAGAGCTCCATTTTTAAAATCACATCTGTAAGCTATGTGTGTGTTAGGCATCAGTGTAAGGGTAGGAGATCTAGAAGGGAAAAAATGAAACTGAATGAAGATCCTTTGATATACCATCTTAGAACTACTAAAAGCCAGTTGAGGAAATAAGACTTACTAAAGATGAATAATCAAAGGAGACAATGCTATTTTAAAAATTAAGAAAAAAATGGAACACTTGAACTTACATTGGAGAATTTTTTTTACAGTGAATTTCATATAAAACACCCATGGATAACTGTGAAAGATGATCTTTCATTGTTATATGCTGTTATTTCTTTATTTTTCAATACGAATTTAGTTTTAGTCACTATATAATCATATTCCAGTTATTTATCTTACTGTTGAGTATAAAATATACCATTTAAAATTTTATGTACTTTTGAATTTATTTTATTTTATTTTATTTTATTTATTTTATTTTATTTTATTTTATTTATTTTTTTATTCCGGGAATGGAACTCATGTCCTCATGCTTGCCAGGCAGGCACTTGTGTGACTGAGCTAAATCTCCGGCCCTTGAATTTATTTTCAAGATTGTTAAACATTTGACTATAAATAGTGACCTAAGATATTTATATACTAACTTTTAAATTTTGGGTTGTTACAAATTGCTTTTTAGGGAGAAGATGTTGATCTTCATTTGTTTCTACCAGATTGCCACCCTAGTAAATATTCATTATTTATGTTGGTTAAGAACTGCCACCCAAATAAGATGATTCATGATACTGGTATCACTGCTGAGTGTGAAAGTGGTCAGAAAACAGTTAAACCAAAATGGCGCAACATCACTCAGGAAAAGTGAGTACATGAAATAAGTATTTTACACTTATTATGTGGAGAAATTGCTTCTTTCATATACTGATAATAAAGTTGAATTATCTGTGACTTTTGTCTGTATACAGTTAAAAGAATAGTTATCTAATCAGAAACATTGTTTTTTACTGATTAAAGGGCTGGTTGGGTTGAATGTTGGACTGTTCCAAGTGTCATGCTTACAGTTGATTATACGTGGCATCCAATTTATCCACAAAAAGCAGATGAACAGCTAAAACAGTCATGTAAGTGTTTTTATATATCTTGTCCTTTGACATATCTGCTTGTGTGTCCGATAATCTACAAAGATACAAAAATTTGAAAATGTATTCTTAAAATAATGGTATAAGTTTCTATTTTTAAAGATACTTTGGAATAATTGTAGCTAACTTTTAGTCAGCATTACTGTACATAAAGTGCTGAGTCAAACAATTTACTGGCTTAAATTATTTCACTTAGTCCTAATAACAATTCTGTGGGGGTAAATATTATTATCATCTTGGAGTTGAAGAAACATCCTCAGAAAAGTAATTTTCTAAAGATCTGTCATAGTAGACATGGCAGAGCTGGAATATGAAACAGTATTTGTGAATCTGTATATTTAAGAAATTGGGTTTGTGAAATGTTAGTTTTTTTAAAGTATTTTGAAAGTTATTATATAATTTATAATAGATTAATTAGAGTTATGACTTTGGATCCAAAAAAGAATTAGAAAGAAGCTGTGTTTTCTTTGTTTAAAGTTTCAAAGGACAGAATTCAAAGTTTGTATGTGTGGTGGCTTATGTCACACTGTATTTGAGTAATTGTTTTTGTGGAAACAACTTTATTGTTTAATATCTAAGTTTAATTAAGGACTGGTTGTGACCCATATTTACATTATAGAGACTAAATGTTGCAGAAATTTTTCATTGATACTGTGCATTCTGGTTTATGCATTTCTGTTCATATTTCACTGAAGTTTATTCATTTGCTTTCTTAGTTACTGGTCTTTGAGATCTGTGTTATTATATGTTTATAGATATTCAGATGTTACATCAAGATGATTTTTATACTTGTAACATTACTTAGTGTATATTGCCATGATGAATTTCCAATCAGTCATTTTTTTCTTTTCTTAAGCCTTAATATTTTCTCCAATTTATTCCAGTGTCTGAAATGGAGGAAACAATGTTATCTGTGTTAAGGCCAGCTCAGAAAACATCAGATAGAGTTGTTTCTTCTCCTTCTACTACTTCTCGGCCTCCTATTGATCCCTCAGAACTTCCACCTGATAAACTTCATGTAGAAATGGAACTTTCCCCAGATTCTCAGATAACTCTCTATGGGCCTCTATTAAATGCCTTTTTGTGTATAAAGGTATGATTTTAGGACCTCTTTTAAGTGCCTTTTTATGTATAAATGTATGATTGTAAAAATAATTTGTATGCATTATAAACATAGGCAAAGTAATTTGAAATAGTTGAATGATTCATAAATTGTTGAGGATGTATTGTGTATGTTGACTGGTCCTCAAATCCTAGACTCAGTTACAGAATTGCTAAAAATAGTTCCTCTCAGTGCAGTTTTGTGTGTGAGAACAGTAAGTGATTTACGAATCATGCTGGTTGCTGAGTTAAGTGCTGATTTAACTAGGGTTTAGAAGGTTAAAAAAAATACTCAATATTTGAATTACCGTGTTACATTTACCAAAAATTGCTATGAAGTATCACATAATGCAATAGAAACTATGATTAAGGTTTGTGGAAACCTGGAGTTTCTGTTGATTATCTTTTCTTCCCCTAGCATTTTAAAAGGGATTCCTTGGGCCGGGGATTTAGCTCAGTGGCATAAGTGCCTGCCTGACAAGTGCGTGGTCATGAGTTTGATCCCTGGTACCAAAAAAATAAATAAATAAATAAAAATAAATAAATGAAAGGGATTCCTGAAGGAGCAAATCTTAAGATTTGAAGGGGAAAATTGACACACACACAGACATGTTCTTTTCTTTCTTGTGATCACTGTTATAAAATATTCTTCAAATATGTCTCCTAATGGCTAGGTTTCTTGGGACTGCATGTCAGTAGCTATTTATAATGTAATTTAGTTATAGTCTAAAGACTGAAACATAGTTTAATTAAATATAATGATTTAATTTGCAGACTAAGGGTGGTCATAGTGATATAGTATCAATTTTTAAATACTCCAAGAACAGTACCAGCTGTGGTTTAAACATTACTATATGCATTTTGGGCCTCAGGTTTTTTATTTTTAAAAAATGAGAGTATTACCTGATTACCAACAATAAGAGGTCTGTTACAAAGAAAAACACAGAGAAAGAAGTACAATACAAGCTTTCACTTTGACTTTTTAATAAATTGTACTGTAAAAATCAGTCATTTTAAAAATAGTTTTGCCATAGTTTAGCCATTACTGCACTGAAGTATCTATTAGCATTTGCATTTATTGAATTATCTTAGAACTTGTATAAGATATCTACTAAGGCAAATTATAAAATTTCAAGTTTTATTACATTTATTAAATATGTATCTAAAACACAATAAGCAAAAAATTGTCCAGTCCAATGAAGTCTGTGCTTCTTATTATAATGAATATATATAATTTTCAAGTTTGGTTTTTTTCCTACCAGAAAGCTTAATGTCATACTGATAAAAGGATAATATTCTATCTTAAATACATTCCTCTTCTTTATTTGTTTGTTTTAATATACTCTAGTTAGTGTCAGTGTTAAAACTGTAACTTTGAAATTTAGGAATTTGTGTATATGATTTATGTATATTTACATAATATGGAACTCAAGTAGATTAGGGGAATCTGAAAAGGGAAAGATTAAGGGAATGTGAAAATTCACGTAACTATATTTACTTGCTTATCAAGATTAAACATCAAGAAATTATAAAAGATAAACTAGAAAAAAAGAATTACTCTGTATTTGTTGGATCATATTAAAAAACTGATCTTCAAAATTCACAAAAGAAACTGTTCCTGGCATTGTAAGAATTCTAAGAAGACTGTATACTAAATATATATTAAAATTTCTGAAGACAGTTTAGGAATTGGGAGGTGTTCTGCAGCTGTAGATATGGTAGCAACTTTGAGCATTTGCCAAAGTTACTTTAATCATATGAAAACTTCATGGCATATCTTCTGTTGTAGACACAAGATTTTATAACAGTACCACTTATATTACTTTTATAGATGGACTTCTCTTCATCTTTCTATATTTTTTGATAATGGAAGAAGGGAAATCTTACTTTTCATAGTGACAGCTTAAAAATGTCACTGTGTTTGGTGGTACTGAATGTGCAATAACTGGAGTCATGGTATACATGGCATATATACTTTTTTACTTAAAAAAAATAGTTTCCATAATCTGAAACAGAGGCCTGGCTCCCAATTTCTACTTTTTAAAATATAATTTGGGAAATGAGAGTACTTGCAGGACTTTTTTTTCCCCCTACTCTGATTTTGTTAGTTGTCATCTTTTAACCTATTAATCTTTTTTTTCCTGTTTAGAGAAATGAGTGTAATTAGGTAATTATACATTTTTGAGCTGAAAAATATGGCAGTCTTCTGTTGCTTGACACTCATATAACAAAATAGTTTTAGGAAAATAATATTTCTGAGAACTCTAAATAAAATTGAAAATACAGTTTTTCATTCTCAAATTCAGATGTGCTACCAGCTTGACAGAACATAATTTTTCTGGTTCTGTAAGCCAGTGATTTTTTTTTTTTTTATTAGAGTTGTTTGTAATTTGTTTTAAAGATAGTTTAATTTCACATGCCACCTACCGTAAAATGGAAATGGAAGTTTTTTCAAGTATTAAACTACCATGCATGTTTGCTGTATTGTATTGCTAATTGTGTTTGGTTAAACTTACACATTTTTTAAACAGAATCCTTAAGAAAGTATGGTTGAAATGTATATATTATAAGAAACAAAAACAGGTACCTAGCATTGAACGTTTAACAGTAGAATAGCATTTTAAAGAAGTTACAGTTTTAAAAATATATTTTGTTGTTAATATTCAATAGGTATAAATGTGTTAATTTATAAAAGACTCCCGGTGCTTTATTACTCTTTAAAAACATACTCACTGACACATTTAAAGTTAGCAAAAGTACTGTACTATTGAGTGTTCCATTAAGAATTTGACATGAGTTATTTCCATTTCAGATAATCAAATGAAGATTGGTTTAATAGCAAATTGAATATTAGACCCCAATGAATATTTTTTTTCTTTTAAATGTAATAATCTGCAAGAATCTAAATTTTTTTCAGATCAAAAATTGTAATGATCTCAAGAGTTGTTTTAAAAGTGATACATTAGTATACTTTTATCACTGAAAATTAAATAAATGCTAGTACTTGTTTTGCTTTGTTGGCAAGTTTTAGGATTCTTTAAGCTAATAATTATGAACAGTGTGCAGTGACTTTTAAAGGAAAGATAGGGCTTTGCTGATTGGGCCAGGAGGCCATTTGAAGAAAAAAATCATCCAAGGATTTTGTTCCACTTCATCTCTGACTCTGGACTCTATACCCTTTGTAAACCTGCTGAATCAGTCTTCAGGACTGAGATGGCATGTATTTTGAATAGGTTCCTAAATGATCTCAGAAACATCCACTGTTGTGAAGTCCTTTAAGTTTGATCAACAATAAAAATTGAAACATTTATATTGAGTTTTAAATTTTTAATGTTAGAATTCCAAGATACAGCCCAGTGTTGATTTACCTTTATATTTGCTCTTTAATTCATCCAAGCTTCAGAATTATAAAAACAGTTACCAAGATTTCAAGCTGGTTTCAGGTTACTTCTATATTATTTAGAGGTAGACAACAATAAAGAATAGTGAGAAAGTAATGGTTTTGTGAGTCAGTAGGTTAAGGATTAGTCTTTCCTCTACTTAACTGAACAACTTTAAGCCCTTCAACAATCTTTCCTAGAAAACATAGTATGACCTAATATATATAATTATAATCAGAAAATAAATGTTTTTATAATCAGATTGTAAAATTTACTAAACTTGATTTTTATTCTTAACAAGTAACAGTTAATGATATTACTGGAATGTTTAACTTTTCTTTAGTACTGACAGATGAGATAGGCAAAATATAAATTCACAATCAAAGGGGAGAAAAAATAATTTCAATCAAAACTAAATTTGTTTCTTAAAATTTAAATTTAAATTTTGGATGTAAAAGAAATCAGAATATTAATAGTTGAAATACACATTTAAAAACAGTGAAGGAAAATTTGATAACTGTTGATAACACATGCATTTATTTCATTAGTAACCCAAATTGGACATTTCCTATGTAAGACGTTGAATCATTTCTGATAAGCTGGACCTGGTGGCACGTGCCTGTAATCTCAGCTACTCCAATGGCTAAGGCAGAAGGATTAGTTTGGGACCACCCTGGGCAATCTAGGGAAATCATGTTTTAAAATAAAACGGCTGAGCTGTGTTTCAGAATAAAAGAGCTGGGCCAGTGATACAACTCGGTGGCATAGCACCTGCCTGGCAGGCATGAGATGTTGAGTTTTATTCCTGGTACTAAAATACAGTGCAATACAATACAATACAATTAAATAATAGAAAAGGCTGGAGCTCAGTGTTAGAGCACTTGCCTAACATGTACCAGGCCTGGGGTTCAATTCCATGTACGAAAAGAAAGAAACAAAATTTCAGATGTATATATATACACACATACACACACACACACAGAGCCTTAAACATTGCTCATAAATATTATAACTGGAATACAAGTATGTGAATTATAATATTTACCTAATTAGATTGATTTTCAGTGAATTGTTCTTCTGTTGTCAAAGAATGCCCCTGGGCATTGCATCAGAACTCTGAAAAGTAAAGATGGAAAGCTGTTGAATCATATAAACCTTCAAAGTCTTTTTTTTTTAAAGACCTAAATTAGAAAATTTTGCTATACTTGAGTGTGGTGTCATGAAGCTTTATACAGACTTCTGTAATCTTCTGTGTTTGTTTTGTGTTTATTTGCTAAAATAACTATACTTTTTTATATTGTGGAAACATACTTGATGCTTTTAATTAAATAGAGTAGGTTAGAGAAATGGATAGTTTACACATTTAGGGCTTATAGGTGAAAGCCTATTACATATCTTTTCAACAGATAGCATGTTTTTTCTTAATATTTATAGGAAAACTATTTTGGGGAAGATGATATGTATATGGATTTTGAAGAAGTTATTTCAAGCCCTGTTCTGTCACTGTCAACATCATCCAGCTCTGGATGGACTGCTGTCGGAATGGAAAACGACAAAAAGGAAAATGAGAGTTCAGCCAAATCAATTCATCCACTTACTTTGCGTCCTTGGGATATTACTGTACTTGTTAATTTGTACAAAGTTCATGGGCGCCTTCCGGTTGTAAGTATTTATTTATCAAAATAGTTTGGAGTATAGTATTATGATAATCAACCATCTAGCATAGGACACTGTTTATGTGCTCAGTTGCTCACAGACATGGAGAATAATTCAGGTTCAAAAGTTTCTCAATTTATCCTTTTACTGTTAGAGATCTATCTTATTTTCTTCATCATATAATTACTTGATCATTGGTCACTTTATTTTTTGTTTTCCTTTTTTTACTTTAGTTCTGTCCTGATATTGAGTTGTCATGTTTATACTTAGCCTAATAGATCTCAGGCTTTATGGTCTCTTAGTTTTTACTCCAGATACCTGGCCCGTTTGGTGACAGGATTTCAGGCTTGATACTGTAGGTTGCATTGTGTCCATTTTGGATCTAACACTGTTACCTGGTTCATTCCAAGGTCGCCATTGGGTCCGTTGAGGTCAAATTGGACTGAGATGATATTGCTCCAAGAAGCCAAGGATTTTGGAGCCAGGCCATATAGGAATAGGTGACCCTGAAGCATTGTACTGTGTACTGACTCCATGTCATGTACCAGCATTGCATAGCAGAAAAGTCACCTGTGATTCTTGGTATCTATACCAGGGGATAGAATAGTCTTCTTTAGAAAAATCAAATTCTCTTAATTGTGATAAATGCAATTTTTTGTTTTTCCTATACTTTCTTACTGTTAACTTTCTCTACATCTTGATTGTGGGTATTTATTTATTTATTTATTTATTTATTTATTTTTTAACTCTAGCATGGAACTACAGATGGTCCTGATTGCCCTACAGCTTTCTTAGAAAGACTATGTTTTGAAATGAAAAAAGGATTTAGAGAGACCATGCTACAACTTGTCTTGTCACCCCTCAATGTGTTTGTCAGCGATAACTATCAGGTAATGTGAAAGTGGGATATGGCGAAGACTTACAGATTCGCAATATTTATGGTATCAAAAACGTGATAATTTCTGTGCTTAGAATATGTAATTCTTTGAATTCGAGACTTAATTTCACTATTAAGAAAATTTATGTGTGTATGAGAGTTGTTCAAGATTCTTGGTTTTTCTTTTTCTTTCTTATGTTTATCTGATCCCAGTTTCATCTTTTTTGCTTTAGAAATTGAAATACTGTGTAACTTTCTAATGTCTTTATAGAAGAGAAAAGTATATTAACCAGTAACATGAAAGTATAAAACATGGTCAGTGATTTATTCATGTTCATCTGTTGTACTTTTATGACATCTAAAATTTTGTTTCATGTTACTTCCAACACACAGTTTTAAGGCTGTGAACACACCTTTTTTTGGGAGTTGCGTCATAGTTCAGTCCACAGCATGATGCAAACCATTAACAAAATTTAAAATAGAATTCTTTTCTTATTGAAATATAATTCTTAGTTACAGTTCTACGATGAGCTATTCCTTAGAACAAACCAATATCTGCATGTAATGTTGAGTGCTCATCCCCCAAATTATCAAAATCTTTAACCAGAAAATAACTTTATTGACTGTCCTCTGCAGTTGTTTTAAATAAAAGGTTAGGGAATTGATACCAACAGAAATTATGTGGTTTTATATCAGATGACACTGTTGGTGAAAATAAATTAGGTCAGAAAAGCTTCTGGAACTATTCTTTTAGGCACAATTAGAAATTTTCTTTCTAAAGCCTCTGGAGATATAGATTTAGCCCTTATCCTTTAAAAATTGTTTTCAAAGAATGTTTTTCTGTAAATGCACTGAAAGCAGAGGCCACCAATCCTTTGATATGGCCTATGCATACATGAAGAGGAATACCATGATCAAACTAAACTGGGAAATATCTGTGAACTGTCTCAGTATGTATTGGTATATTGAAAATCCTGAGAATTCTTGTTGTGAAGAAACTATCTAGTCAGTAGCAATATCTGTTTTTGTGGTCTCATTACTAGGTAAAGTGAAATTCTTGATGAACGAGGCAGAAATAGTTCTTACCCTAATGAACCTGGTAAAAAAGTAAATACAGAGGAAATTAAAATAAGTTCAAGTGTAAATAGTGCTGTAAAGAGAGGTGTGCCTTGTGTTGGTTTGGAGGCAAGAAAATGATCACATTTACTTTTTTTTTAAAAGAGTTTTGTGGTCATTAGTAAATAATGAACAGAAAGATATAACAAATGAATGCAGGGCTGTTGGAGTGGTCCTAGCAAGAGGCTGGCCATTGCAATGTATGTAGACTGCAGTAATAGTAGCAGAAATAGATGTGAGTGGATTTGTGAAAAATTGGGAGGTAGATTCAACAAAAATTGCCGACTGGATGGGTAGAGCATTTCCTAACTTGGTTGATTCTGATATTTTAAATGATGTCATGTAGCACTGGTATTCCAGAAGTACCGTATTTTACAACATCCCCTTTATCTTTTTTAATATGCCTTAGAAATTTTCTGTCTGAAATACTTGTTTCTTTTTGGTAGTAAGTATATAATTATTCTCTGTTAGAGAAAACTGTTCTTTTTATTTATAAAACTATTCTTATAGTCCTAAAAATCTGTGCAGATGTGGCTTATCCTCTAGTTCCTTATTTTATGGTCTTAACTCCCTTTGTTCTACCCTGTTACTTTCTCTTAAATATCTTACTATCATGATTCCTAGCCTTCCCATAAAAACTAGGTTGTTATATTCCCTGTCAGAGTGCTAGTATACTTTTATTCATAAAGACAGTTACCAATTAGAGATCTGTTTGAGGACTTGGTAGATGACGGGCTTTCATAGATAGCCTGTTAAGAAACTCAGACAAGTTTTTTTTTTTGTACTGGGGATTGAACTCACAACCTTGCACTTGCCAGGCAGGCACTTACACCACTGAGCTAAATCCCTGGCCCTCAGGTAATTTTTGTAAGTGTAGGTTGTATTAAGAGCTTGTGGATTCTGAAGACTTATTTTCTAAATAGCACTTTTTTTTTAATAATTGTTGCTGTCTGCACTGGGAAAAGGAAACCAGAATCATCATACAATTTCCTTGTACTTCTTACCATCTTATTAATTTTTTTCAGCAGCGACCACCTGTGGATGAAGTACTCAGGGAAGGTCACATCAGTTTGTCGGGTCTCCAGTTGAGAGCACATGCTATGTTCTCAGCAGAAGGTCTTCCTTTAGGAAGTGATTCCTTAGAATACGCATGGCTAATTGATGTGCAGGCTGGAAGCCTTACAGCTAAGGTCACAGCACCACAGGTATGCTTCTCATAGTACTACCTCTTGACACAGTATCTTTTTCCTTCCCTTCCCTTCCCTTCCCTTCCCTTCCCTTCCCTTCTTCCCTTCCCAGAATAACTTCTTTGCTAGTTTGAGTATTTATTGCATTTGCACTAATGACATTCTGATGGAAGTCATTCTTGCCATTGAGAATTTTCAAAGAAATAGATGAGTTACTCATAAACTGTAATGTTCCTGACCCACACATAGTTGACACATTTAATGTGTCATACAGTGCTTAAGGGAGAATTAGAGGTTTTCTTTGGGGAAAAGTCAGAATGAGAACTGTTTTAGAAATTAAATTAATATATTATTAAAGTTGTATTAATAGGCCTTCTATTGGAATAGTTCTTTCTCCCTAATACATTGAATAATTTCTAAAGACTTTATTTGGCCATCTATTTTTTAAGTAGGATTTGAAAATAGCCTTTATATTGCAAAGAATTAGGTAACACAGTTCTACTTGTCTAATTCCCAAAGCAGGATAATGTAGTTTATAATTGTTGTTAGTGATAATGGGTACCAGTTTAATAAGTAAAAGTCAATTTGCTGGTAAATCTGGTCTAGAGAAATAGGTGTGATCTTTGTGGATAAATTCATGGCCAACCCATCTGACTTAGATTTACAAAGCTCAGAATCCTTAAGAATTATTTTTTTCTAGAAATAGACAACTAAAGTTTAGTTATAGCTACAATTACTGTAACATTTGACCTACAGGGTCATATATTTATGATAATATGAATGATTATCTTGGCTCTTTCAAAAGACTGGATTGTGGTATATACTTGATTTTGATAAAAACGTTGCAGAATGAGTATGAAACATATCTTTTGGAGAAATATAGTATCGCCAAAAGGTAAATAGCAAGAGGTAAATAAAAAATCTAGGTGCCTTGTTTACCTAAAATAAACTGTCAGAGGGCAACAAATGTTAATATTCTAGAAATTCTAGAAAAATACATGGAATCAATAAGGGATATTTTGGAGTTGAATCACATCTCAATGTTATGTTAAAACATATTATATGTATAAAGTGGGTGAAAGAGCTGTATAATGGAATCTATTAAAAATGGATGAAAAGTATTCAGTATTCACTGATCTTATAACTCTGTCCTACTACCATATACAAGTAAATACTGAAGCATGTAATAAACAGCTTATTCTCTAACAAATGACTAAACCCGTACTGACCCTAAAAGACTGAATGCAGTTCTTTTACTCTAAGTACTACTAAAATCTCTTATTTATTACTCTTGTTATAAGACCACATACCTCCTTTCTGCACTAGAATCTTTCTGCATCACTGTTTGCTGCATGCTTCATAAATCCATAGATACTTTTGTGCTTATTTTTTTTTATGTTTTGAAAGGAAAATCATATCTTCTAGTAGTTGAAATAATGTCCTTTACAGGGATAATGTTAGGTATATTTACCCTTTATTGTGTTTGTTGTTACTCTAGTTGATTACACTATAAAAGTAGACCGTTTTTAAAATTAAAATAAAGATTTGAAGAATTATATGCTTCTATTTATATAAAGAAAAGTGCTTTAATATTCCAAATTGTTAATATTCCAAAATTATAGCTCAGTATCTTAGTTAGATATTCAAAGATGTACATCAAAGTTTGGTTTATTATTAAAGGGTTAGGGTTAGACAATTCGGGTGCTTTTACATACACAGGACTCCAGCTAACTGTCAAAGAGCAAAGATATGATTTTGAGGAAAGGAAGATGCTTTTAAAAGTTGCTAAACTGGAATTTTTTGGTTGAAATGAATTTTCATTTTGACAGTCATCTTCTGATTTACAAATAAAAAATAACACAAGCTTATAAATGATCAAGGTAGAAAAATCATTGGCTAACAAACAGATTATTAAGCAGCAGGAATAAACAGCATTTGGCTTCTTTTAAACCCTGTTAATAGTCTTCCTAAGCATCCAAGGCCTGTTTACTTTTTTAGAATACTAACAGTATTGTTAACCTGTCATTTTTGTAGCTGACATGTCTCTTGGAGTGGGGACAGACCTTTGTTTTTCATGTGGTGTGTCGGGAATATGAACTGGAAAGGCCAAAATCAGTGATCATGTGTCAGCATGGAATTGATCGTCGGTTCTGCGAATCCAAAGTATGTTAATCAATATATTAGCAGTGTTATAAATATTAGTGATTTTTTTAAAATGAAAGATTGAAATTCAACATTAAATAAGAGGCACATAACCATGAAGTAAACAATACATTTCAGTTTTTCAGTGAATTATTTTGCAAATTATTAGCCAGTTATTTAGTTGTATCTGTAGTATAATTTTTAAAACATGTGCATTCACAAATAAAGAGGTACAGTGAAACCTTGGTTTACAAGCGTAATTTATTCCAGGAACATGCTTGTAATCCAAAGCATTTATGTATCAAACCAAACTTCCTGATAAGAAATAGTGGAAACTCAGATGATTCATTCTACAATCCAAAAATATTCATTTAAAAATGATTAAAATACTGTAATATACAAAATATGAATAAAAATAAATTAGCTCACACCCACCTTTGAAAACCTTTGTAGCTGGAATGAGAGACGATCGTTATGTTGTAGGACAGCTTTCACTATCACTAACAGAATCACTGGTATGTACTGGCTCAGTGGAATCTTTTTTCTTTTTTATACAGCTTTGACAAGGAACCTATCCAACGGCACTAGCTTTTGCCTTTTGAGAATTTTGGTGAAATGTGACATTGCATTGTCATTAAAACATTCATTGTTTGCACTGGTACAGCCTTATTTGGGTGGTGCTTTTCTACAGAATTTTGCAATTTCTCACATTATGCACATCTTCCTAATCTCATTTGAAATAAGGAATTCCTCCTCTTTCTTCTCCCCCTTTGCAGATAAGATCCCCTCAATAACCTCTTGTGTTGGGAGATGACAATTCCACAGAGAGGGAGAGAGCAGAATCATTGGCTCAGTTGTAAATGTGACATTCAGCAGCACATACTAGTCATATATTGCTCATTTATACTGCTCATTTATCAAATTAAAATTTATTACAAAAGTTTGCTTGTCTTGCAGAACAAATTACTCACAATCCAAGATTTTACTATATAATAAGATCTCGCTTACATTTTTACTATAAGGCACATATTATTTTAATTTTTGATAATATAACTTTATATGTAGATTTAGAAATTGAAGTAAGAATAAGACTAAATTTCTTACTTGACATAATTTGCAGACCATTCTGGAATATATCTGTTATCCTGTAATGTGATTAGCTGTATTGGACATTTGTCAGACTTGCTCACATCAGGTCTTTGCTTAGGACCATTATAGTACTTTCACAAGGTGGTGAAAGGAGACAGTAATTCCTAAAAAACCTGTACAGTGGCTGTGAAATGAATAATGTTATTGTGCATTAAGTACTCTCCCTTATGAGAAAGTGGGGGTATTTTCTCTCTCTTTAGGAAGTTTGTTTCAGAAACTCTAGAAAACATGGCAGTTTCAGAAAAATAACATACTGTTCTGAAGCACAGAGATAAATATTATTAATGTAGTTTTTCTGTATTTTGTTCTTTTATGATATAAACTATATTTGTTATATTTCTGTGAATTAAAAGTAATGCATTCTGCTTTTAATTTTATGTCTAAAACAAACTTGTAACCCACACTTACTTACTGGCAATAAAGGAAGAAACTCTAGTTATTTATAAAAGTGTTTTTTTGTTGTTGTTACAGACATGTTGCCATGCTCCTGAAAATTGGTTCCTTCCTTGTATGTTGGGCAGTTTTTGTAGAAATTACTCCCATTCCTACCCATAGAGGCCTCCTTCTCTTGTTTTCTTTTTTAAACTCAACATTTTTATATTGCATTAAAGATTTTAAAAATCCAACATTGTTAAGACATAATTCACATACAGTAAATTCTCCAGAAGTTATATAATTCGAATTTTAAGAGTTATGTGTACATGCGTATAATCCTTGTCACCAGTTAAGAAAGGAAATATTTGTATCACCTTGGACAGTTTTTGTTTTTCATCTTTTTTTTTCCAGTTAGCACCATCCTTCACTACCACTGATCTGTGTTGCATTGCTTTATATTAGTTTGTTTAGCTTTATTTTTGCCTGAAAGAAATTTATCAGTATAGTACATTGACTGCTCCAGTGCATTACTAAATCTATGTTTGAGAACCAAAACAAGATTAAATCTGTATGGCTTGTACTAGATATCATCATAATATTTATAGTTAATATTTTGTGTACGTGTAGTTCTCATAAAGAAATCTTACATCTTTAAAATCTTACACAGTTTCTGTAAAATTGTGGCATTGTTTGCTTATCAGTTTACTTTGACTATTCTGTTTGAGTTTCAGTAATAAATTTTATCTATCTACCTATCTACCTACCTTGGTTCATGAACTTTATTTTTTCCAGGATCCTGGATCAAAAATGAATTGGATGAGAACTGAATTAAATTTCCTCATCAGGTCAGCATTGAACCTAACCATTGTGTTTGATTTGGTTCTTATCCAATTCTGTTTATGATCAGAATCATGGAAAGAATTAATATCATGAACCAAGGGGTGTGTGTGTGTGGGTCTGTATGTGTACATGTTTTCCATTAGGTTTGACTCCCCATCCCCACCACTTCTTTTCTGTGGTGCTGAGGATTGAACTCAGGGCCTGAAGCATGCTAGGCAAGCACTCTACTGCTGAACTACGCTCTCCAGCCCTTTTTAAGGTTTTTTTTTTTTTTTAACTTTGAGGCAGGGTCTTAGGGTCTTCCTAAGTATTTCCCAAGCCCATTTTGAACTTTGTGCCTCAGCCTTGCCAATATCTGAGGCTATAGGTGTGTATTATCACACACAGCTCACTTGCCTCTTTTGAATGAAAATACTACATGGTTCTTAATTCATTTTCTAGTAGGTATCACTTTATTTTGTTAGTCATTATAAAAGAATAATGTTTAACTTTGTGAAAACACATAACCATGACTAAGGGTAATTAAGTATAAAGTAATGAGTTGATGGTGATAAATTAATTGTGCAATCCTTTTTTATTTCAGTTGAGTTGTATTCCTGGGCCTTGTCCAACTTCAGATGATTTGAAATATACCATGACTCGCCTAGCAGTGGATGGAGGTGATATTTATATTGTAGAGCATGGTTGTGCTACAAATATAAAGGTAAACATTTGTATTTTTGTTGGCCAGTATAATTACACTTGACTAGTGTAATTCTTTTTTCCATTTCCTAAATTAAACCTCTATATCTTGAAATATAACACATAATTATAATTTGTCATCTCATAGACTACCACAAAATTTTAGAAGATAACTTCTTATGTTTTACCCAGTAATGTTCTCTTCCAGTATTATGTTTTTAAGTGTTTTCACACTTTTGCACTATAGTTGAATTATTTTAACACTGATGTAAACAAGTGATATTTTAAAAATTGAATAATTGTAGGCTTTATACACTTACATTTCTTGC
>PVJX010017279.1:0-38650 GCA_004027295.1 Dolichotis patagonum | reverse complement strand
GTAGAGCAAAATCAAAGAAATACACAACATTATAGAACACATCAACACAGTATTGAATAGAGCAACACCATTAATCAGGACAAAGCAAAACGGCGATAAAAATATCTGCCTTCAGAGATAGTAGAAGGAAACTCCCCCGACTTGCTGTACCAAATATGGTCACCTCCTAAGAGATACCCAGATCCCTGGATCTCAATTGTTACGGGGGTGGGGGTGTGTGTGTGTGGTATGTTTGATTCTAAGCCCACGCCCCAGTAAAGCAGGCAGGTTACTGGTTGGCTCGCCACCCTAAGTTCCAACATGCTGCGGATCTCAGGAAATGCTCTTGCTTCTTGTTTCCCCGCCCTGGGGTGACCGCGGCTCCCCACACCACAGTCCCTTTCCAGGGCGGCAGGCTGCTTACTGGTTGGCTCGGCGCCCTAAGTTCCAGCATGGCGCGGATCTCAGGAGACGCTCTTGCTTCTGGTTTCCCCGCCCTGGGGTGGCCGCAGCTCCCCAGACCACAGTCACTTACCAGGGCAGCAGGCTCTACTAAGCTTGTTTGATGTCTTAGAGTTTTACTCATGTCATCTTTACTAAGTTTGTTTCATTTCTAGGAGTTTTACTAGTACTACTGCTAAGACTCAGGATTCCAGTTTTACACAAAAATTTTTTGGTTGAATTTTTTTGATACCTTGGTATGAAATACAAGTCAGTAGATGGAAAGAGGAAATGCTAGTGTTATTCTGTAATTCAGTAAAATTTATATACACCCACACATATATTTACCTTCTCTTTCAGATGAAGATTTCTAAATATTAATTTTATATTATTCATAGAGTTTTGTGAATGTAGTCTTTTAAAAATTCCAGACCTATCTCTCATCCTGTTTTGTGGTTTATGTAACTGATTGACCACTTCTGAAATTACTCCCCAAAGCAGCATTGAGGAATCCACCTCAAACATGAATATCCAGTGAATTTTTCAGAAACAACAACCTTTGGCAGAAAGCAAAATGTATTCACGGAAATATTATGTTTTCAAAAAACAAACAAATACAAACAGCAAGACCTTATGTCTTGGGTCAAAGATTTGGGGTATTTTGTGTATCATTTTTGTGGGTGTGGGTCAAAGGCTGTCCATGCTAATAGCTTATCTTAGAAAGATTAAAAATAACTTCTCTGAATGCTGACAGAGAAGAAAACTCACAAAGGTCTTTTACACTCAACCTTGGCCCACCAGCAGCAGCCAAGAGGTCAGAGGTTGCTGCAGCAATGACCTGTATTACATAATGCCTCCCATCTGTCCACAGATGCTAGAGTTTGCTCAAAGGTTGTTTTCTTTTAGAAGATTATTGCATTTTATAAAGCCTCTCCCCATTTGCATTTATCAGTATGTTTGCAATTTCTAAAATGCTTAATCCATTAAATATTCAATATTTGGAGGTAGATAATAAAGTATGTTCTTTACCTACATCCCTGCTGCTATTTGGGAAATACTAACATGTATTTTATAGGTGTAATAGAATTGACGAAGTAGGCATTGCAGGCCTTAATGGTGATGTTGTTGTTGACAGTAATGATGATGACAGTAATCTCTGTCTGGATCACTTTGGTGCCAAAGGCTCTAACTGAAAGTTAATGTTCTATGGTTTGTAACATTAAACTTCCTCCAGTTCACCCATAATTTGATCTACAAGAAGAGAAAACATAAGGAACACTATGACAGTAGTCATAAAACCAAAACAAAACAAAAACAGCTCACCAAACAACACAAAATGTCACTGGGACAAAATATCAAATACCTACAACTTCAAGAGGAGGTTTCTGTTGGCTCATATTTCAGAGGATTCACTCCGTGATTTTGGTTCCAAGGCAGAAAGGCAGGGCTGAGGAAAGGTGTTTAACCTACAAGAGCCAGGAAGCAGTAAGGGGGAGGGAGGCAAGGACAGGAACACACCCCACCAGTTTATGTTGCAATGATCCAGCTCCAGCTAGGACCCACCTGCTAACAGCACGTTCCTCCATGGCCTCAGCAATGGATTAAATCCCCTAATGCAGATATTGCCCTCATTATCCATCCACCTTCCAAAAGGCCCAGTTGTGAATATGTGAGACTTTTGTGGGACAGTTAAGATCCAGACTATAACAACTAATAAAAATAATTAAAGCTTTTTCTTGAACCCCATAAACAGTCTGGACTTGAGAGAACTGTATCTAAGAATCTTACCATTTTGACATCAATGGTGATGGCACCTTTTTCAAGCTAAGTAGTCAGGATCACAGCTTGGCAAGCCCTGTATTAGAAAGCCTCTGTGGGAGCAACACTAAATCTATCTTGTTTATCCCCCTGCTTCCAGTATAGTGTTGCACATATGGTAGGCCCTCCACAAATGCATGCTAAATAAGATGATGGAATGGTTTTAGGTTTTTACTGAGTATGTTTCCCAGCTGGTTTGCAGTTACTGAATGCTTCTGACTAAATAGATTGGAAATCTACTTCCAAAATTCTATCCCATGTTAGAATTTTATTTTGTCATAACCATCATTTGTTGTGAGAAGTTCAATCTTGGACTTCCCTGAGAAGTTATTGAATTTATTGCATATTAGAGATTCCATAGTGATTAATAATGGCTTTCTTCAACTGAATTATTTGTGTGGTTACTTTGAAATATCGTCAGACTAATTATTAGTGATTTTCATTTTTAGATTTAGGGATAGAGTGTGTAAAGGCTGATTTTATTCTTTGATTTAAACTGAAAACAATTTTTGGTTTTTAATATCAGTTTTTGGCAGCTTCCTGTCAATGGATGGAGTTTCTCTTCTTTCCTAGTCTCATAAACAACTTCCATTCACATGCCATGTGTGAATACAATACATTTGCAAGTTGTTCATTCCAGTACCAAAATATTTTTCACACATATTAGAAGGTCAAGAAATAATTTCCTCTTTTATATTTTAGCCATGTACAAAATTTATGGTAATGTTATCATGAGATTCACTATTTCATTTTTATTTAGAAAGAAAACAACATCATTGAAGATAAGATAGCATTGATTTGGCAGATAGGCCCCTGGCTTTCTGGATCTGAGTCCAGGCTTAGCTGTTCCAGATTCAGTCAGAAGCCAAATTCAGTCAGATGAGGAGAAATGGTTTGCAGGTGTCATGGAATTCCAGCGTTTTACTTGCATTGGGTAACCCTAAGAAGGAGAATTTCCATGTATGAAGCCAATGTTGATTTCCAAAGAAAGCATCCTTGTGTTCCAGGCTGCAAATATGCCATTTGATAGTATGAGAGGATGAGCCCATAGTTGGTTACCTAGCAATAGATTTCTGTGAGAAATTGTGATTATTTTCACATGTAACAGGAAAAATGAGTATCATTTTCAAACCTCTGTCCCAGTAAACTCACCAATCAGGAATGCATCTACCTAACTCATTTTAAAAGAAACCCAGTAGGGCTTTGACAGCATGTGAGCTATTTCCATGACCTTCTTTCACTGGATGTTTCTCACACTTATTTGCTCTCTATTTTGATGTTTATAAAATGTGTTCCCAAGGCCTTTCAGATAAAATCAACAATAGTGCCCAGAGCTCCAGTGAAAGATTCCCAGTGGGAGGGTCTGAGCCTTTTGTTCCACAGGATCTTATAGACTGCGAAACTGACACAGCAATGGGAGGACCATTCAGCTAAAATTAAAGTCTTTGTTCCTTCATTAGTTGAACTTGAACTCCACATTTCTGAAGTTCTGCTAGGTTACTTTCTCTAAAGTTCTGATTTAATCAAGGTGAACAGGAAGCCCATTAAAATCGGTTTCTCTCTCTCTTTGTCTCTCATACTTTGAAAAAGAGATTGCAAAAAGTACCATTTTGGGGTACATTTTTGCAAGTTTTGATGGAAATTTGGGGAAACTGACCTGAATCTTAAATGAATATTATTTTTAATTCATTAAAGAAAGTTTTCTTTTCTCTTTAAAAAAAAGAAAAACCTGATGGAGACTTCACTTTATCAGCTCATTGACTTCCTTAACTGCATTGGGAAAGGTGAAAGGTCAATGGCCAGGCCATTTATGTGATTAATGAGCTAATATGATTGCATGAAATTTAATTTTATTGCCTTTATTTTGGGACAACTATTGAAAATAGGAGAAAATCTTAGACTGTGCATCTTATGATTGATATCTTAATTTTGTATTAATACTTGCCATATCTTATTTCTAATCTGAGTCCATTTCTTACATTCTTCATTCAGCAGGCAAAAGGTGAAAAACTTAGGTAAACCAACACTATGGTGTTAAGGGTATGTGTAAGTGTCTCTGATATTTCAATATGATTATATATATATATATATATATATCTCCTCAAAAGTATAATTATTTTATATTTCCAAATTACAATGAGCTTTTTGTCAAAAGTCAGTGGAACTTTGTCAGTTTCTGATACACCAATTCTAACTATGAAATTTAATTTGTCTTCTTTTCTTCAAGAATGGAAATTTCACCTTTCCTGATTCTTTTTCTCTGTTTTTGGTCCAGTCCTCAAAGTATGACCTCAAGTCCTTCTTTATTATGTTTCTAAGTGAAGAATGACAGGGAAAATTAAAGAATAGCTCAGTCAACTGAAAAAGGAAATTTACTTTTCATATTTCTTGAGGGTTACTCTATTCTTTCTATGGCACAGAATTCTGTTATTTCAGGCTGGGTGAAAACTTGCTGCTTACCATAGGAAGCTGTAAAGCTTCCACAGGGACCTCAGATTTTAAGAGAAATATACATATATATCTGTTGCTTTTTTATTACGCTGATCAGAACAGATGTTTAGAGTAATGATAGTCAATGGGGGAAATAACCATGAGCATGCTTTTGGGTAAAGTAGCATCCTGCTCAGATTTTAATCATTTTATATACAAATAATACTTATGCCAAACCCAAACAAGCAAGCAAACAAAAACAAGTGAAACAAAACATTCAGGAAAGGCTCAGAGGATATCTATTATGTGCAGAAACCAGAACAGACTACTGTGGAAATAAAAAGATGAATAAAACATAAAGTCTGATCTCAAAAAGCTTATTTTTATGTAGAGGAGATGCTGGCTTATCAACAGCTGTAGCTACAGGCAAATTCTTCAGTTTTCCTTTGATTCTACTCAGATTCTACTCAGAGGGTCACAAATTCAGATGCCTACAAGGAGTAGGCAGGTAAATAAAATTAGTGGTGACAAATATGAAGGGTGTCTGCTTCTTAGCTCCAGTTATTACTGTGTGGCAACATGAGCCTAGTGTTGCAATGTTTTTCTAATTTTTCAAGAAAGCTTGAATTTTATTTTTCTCGGTGAAATCTCCCGATTTTTAAGTACTGGCAAATAGCATGGTTTTAAAAATCATGCTGTAGGCCAAACGAAACTTATTTGTTGGCTCAGCCAAAATTAGGCTGACTTTGTGGTCTCTGCTTTTCCCCTTGCCTTCTGGTTTGTCACATCCATTCCCATGGATGTTATACCTATAACAAAATTTGGTATACCTCAGCTAGGCATGGTGGCCTACACTTGTAACACTAGCAGTCTGGGAGGCAGAGGCAAAAGGACCTCAAGCTCAAGCCCAGCCTGGGTGACTTAGAAAGACTTTCTCAAAATTAGGAAAAACAACAACAACAACAGCCACAACAGCACTGCTAGGAATACGATGGGTACACTCTCTAGGAATGTAAAGTAAAATAAGGACTATTTTAATAGCCTGTGGTGGCAGCTGACCCTCCTTGGTAGCTTTTGAAGCTATCTCTTGTTTCTGTACTATTATCATTTCTTGGATCAAGATATGCCTCCCTACAGTGGCCTCAATATTTTCGTGGTTTAAATGTATGCATAACTCTCAGCTTTTACTTACTTGCTGCATTTGCCTCAAGTGGACTCCTGAAATTCCTCATCAATTGCAGTCAATAAATCCCAAATCTTTAACCTTCTCCATTGTTTGGAGTTCCAGACCTGCTGCACATATCCACAATAGGACATGTCCAAAATAGGATTTGTAAAAATCCTTTCTTCCAGATACACTACTTGATATTCTCTCATTAGTAAATTTTACTATTATCTCCACTGTGCAATCAGTGTCATCCTGGAGTGTTTTCTTACCTTTATCCTGATGATTTTCTCTTCTGACCTCTCCTCTGTATCTTCTGGCTATTTCCTGATTCCAGACCTCCTATGAATTTGAACTAATTTCCAAGCAAGCCACACTATTCTACCAGGACTTCTAAATACAATGTGTTGTGCTTTTTATTTGTTCAAAAACTTTTAGTGGCATGTCCTTCCACTTTTAAATTGCAAATTTGCAGCATGGAAAATAAGCCCTTAATATCTTGGTTTCAGACTTCTTCAATTTACTCTTTCATACCTTAAGTATATACCTTACTCTACAGTTACACCCATTTCTTTTCTTTAAATAAACCAGGCAACTAGTTTGGTGAATGCTTAAATTAAAAAACAAAACAAAATAAAAAACCTACTATAGTAAGAGACACATTGCCAAGGAAAATAGGATAAATGCATTCAAAACAAAGAAGATTAATTATTTTGAGGAGAACTAACATGTATTGTCATAATTTTTAAAAATTTAAACATTCATGGTATTTTTGATCACATCTCACTAATCAATTCTTCAAGGCAATTTCTGTTAAATAAAAACATTTTTGTGCATCCTCATCCAGAGTATTTACCATATTTGATGCTGTGTGACCTGACTTTGGTTCTCCCCAAAGTCAAAATGACTCTGAAAAGTAAACATTTTGAATCAATTCAGGATATTTAAACAGCCACAACAGTGCAACTAAAAACACTCAAGAAAAAGGACTTCTAGGACAGCTTTAGAAAGTGGCAAGACAACAAGAAAAATGGGAAAAAACTTTGCCAGCTATTCCTCAGACAGAGGACTAGTATCTAGGATATATAAAGAACTTAAAACGTTAACCTCCCCCAAATAAAAGGCTCATTCAAAACATGGGTAACTGAGATGCAGAGATACTTCTCAGAAAAAGAAGTAGAAATGACCAATAAATACATGAAAATACGTACAGTGCCTCTAGGTATTAGAGAAACGCAAATTACAACACTGAGATTCCACCTTACTCCAGAAATAATACCTAACAGTGCTTAATCGACCATGCCAGAACTTAGCCTTGGACTACTTGGTCTGGACTCAGTTGGGTGGTTCTCCTGCTTCTGACTCAACTCCCCCACACACCAGCCATCAGCCATACGTAAGATGGGCAGCAGCGTCAGTGTGTCATCAGCAGTGATATTTTAGCAGGATTATTATTATTATTATTTTATTTATTTATTTTTTTTTGGTACCGGGGATCGAACTCACGACCTTATGCTTGCCAGGCAGGCGCTTAAGCCACTGAGCTAAATCCCCAGCCCAGCAGGATTATTTTTAACCCACCTGTTCATTTTATGAACTCTATCTTAAAATTCATTAAAACAATTGCATCTATGAAAGGGGAACAGCTGGGCAGAGATACAATGGATGGGGGTATCTGTGATGAAGAGTTAGGACTGTTAGCCAGCATCTGTTTTCCTCTTCTTGGGCCTATAACCTGGCTACATCTCCTGACCCCTGCTATTATTAGTTGTGGCTATGAGATTAAGTTCCAGCCAATGGAAGATGAGCTTAAATGATGTGTACCCCTTTAAGCTTGAGTACATAACAAACCTGGCATGACTGATTACCCACATCCCTCTTCTGTCTGGCTGGAGGAAGTACAGATGGATTTTGACCACAGACAGAAGTTAACAAAGCCTCATTCACCTGAGAGACTGAGCAACTTGAGCTGTTGCAGATCCAAGCACCAGAACAACTACTGAAGTAAGAACTAAGCTTAAGTACAGTGTTGAACCACTATATATTTGGTCTATTTTTGTTGCAGCCCAGCCTGCCAGAATTGATTCGCCTGTCATTCCCTTGACATTGGTAAATGCTTAGCTTTCCTTCAGGAAGACTCATAGCTACATCTGCACCTTTTAGGAAACTTGGCTTACTTTCTTTTTCAGTAGTTAGCCCAAAAGTGCATAGAGATAGAAGTTCTAGAAGTTTCTTTCAGGACTCTAGGATGTGCTGCACTTCACTTAGTAAACTGTGGCTTTAAGAAATTGCAACTTTATAATTTCTGTAAGAGCTGTAAGACCAAAGAGCTGTAAGAGTTGAGCATGTAGAAGCAGTGCATAGTGGCACCTGCCTGTCATCCCATCACTTTGGGAGTCTGAGACCTGCTCTGCTAGTTTGAACACAACCTGGGCCACTTAGCAATTTAATGAAACCCTGCCTTAAGATTGAATGAATGAATGAATTAATGAGTCAGGATTGTAGTTCAATGAGAAAGCCCTGGGCTTGATCCCCAGTACTTGGGAAAAAAAAGTTTCTTGCTGTTAATGCGTGCATTATTCTGTAAGAAGAGGCCATCTGATTTGCAGCCCATTGTAAAATAAGTCTCATGGAATGCAATTTTTATTTACTGTATTTTCCATTATTCATGTGCCCTTTGTGGACTTTCCCAAATGACTGTCTTTATTCTTTCTTTTACAAATAACTGATGGTAAAGAGATCTCTACCTAAGTTGTAGTACCGTTTAGTGTAAGACTGGGGGCAAACTGATCCAGCTCAGATTCATATTTTCTCTCTCTCCTTCTTGCTCTCTCTCAGCTTAGTTTTTACTTGTGAAAGAATGTTGCTTCAATTAGCCCTATTTGCTTCTCTCTCACTCATGGAATAAATTCCAAGGTGAAGACAGCTATAATCCAATTGATATGCTGCCACTAAACAACTTCATTTTATTTTCCTGGCCCCTTCCCCACCTGCCTATCTTCATCTTATATGAATTGATACTAAACAAATTTATAACCCACCCAAAACAGATGACACTTTTCAAATGAGCAGCACAGGCCAGGTCTCTCTACCCACTAGTTGACAGAATTAAAACTGACGAGAGGTTGAAACATGACTTCAAATGTTTGCTTAAGGATGGGGAAGTTGGGCCCAGCCCCACTGTATTGCCAAATGTTACATGGAGCATCGTAAAATCAAATTCTCACATCTTGTTGTCCTCCCATTAGATCACATTAAACTCTGGCAGCCAGGCCAGCCTGCCTTGGTGGTTTTCTGATTTGTGGTTTGCATTTGGCTCTCCTTGCAGGCTTTAAAAATGATTTTATTTTGTGAGCAGTCACTGATAGACTCTAGAGTAAACTTGCCAGGGCCAAAATTTGCAGTAATAACATTTCACATTATCAAGAGTTTCCTGAAGGACTGCAAAGAATAAGAACAAAGAAGAGCTTTTCTGGTAGTGGTTGTTTTTCTTCAGAGGCTGGTAACCTCCCGAGTAGAGAGGCTATGAATTTCGCCTTTGAAGAGTCCTACAAGCATCTACAGTTCTTTGCCTTTAAGGTGAAACTGGAGACCTGGAACCGATTTGGATTTTCTTGTTCCCTGGCTTGTTGAGTGTGTAACTGATTCTCCCTTTTCCTTGTCTTGGGTGGTTTTTCTGATTATCTTGTTCAATCTTTGGTGGGGCGAGGATGGAGGTGGGTGGGCTGTGGAGAGGTGGCATTGGGTCATAGAAAGGAAAGCTCAGTTTAGGCAAATCCAAAGATTTTTTCAATGATCTTCATACTATTTCCCACCAAAACTATTTATGCTGCTTGGATAAAAGAAATGAATAGGATCTTTCAAATGAAATGTACCACTGGTTTTCTAGATAGCTTGGTGATAGGAATGATGAAAATGGTGATTATGTTATGATTCATTAATGAAAAATATTAAGTAAATGAGCTTATGGAATTAAAAATGTATGTCAGTATGTATTTGAACTGATGTCAAATCCAATTTTTATATTCAGTTTTTATTATTTTTAAGTGATAAAATATACATAACATAAAACGTACTATTTTAACCATTTTTAACAGTTCAGTGTCATTAAGCGTATTTATTTTGTGGTTCAACTATTGCCACATCCATCTCCAGAACATTTTTCATCTTTTACACCTTCTGGTAATCACCATGCCACTTTCTGTGGCTATGACTTTGACCATTTTAAGTACCTCATAAAAATGGAATTATAAAGTATTTGTTCTTTTGTGACTGGTTTAATCCATTAATATAATGACTTTCAAGCTTCTTCCATATTGTACTGTGTCCAAATTCCTTTGTTTTAAAAGATGGAATGATAATGCATTGTATATATGTACTGCATTTTATTTATTCAGTCATCTGTGGGTAGACACTTTGCTGTACAGGCTTGATTTTATCAGAGGAACATCAACAGGTTTGAGTAACTATTGTTTTGTACAGAAAAACCTGAATAATTAGGCAAATTATCTCAGTGTTAAACTCTCATAGGTTAAACCAGACTGATAAAATTATATTAATGACATATCAATACAGCCAAAAGTAAGAACCACATGATCATCTCTATAGATGCAGAAAAAGCTTTTGATAAGGTCCAACACTAATTCATGATAAGAACCTTACAGAGAATCGGAATAGATGGTCTTTCCATCAATATGATAAAGGCCATCTATGACAAACCAACAGCCAGCATCATAGTAAGTAGCCAAAACCTGAAAGACTTTACCTTAAAATCAGGCACAAGACAAGGATGTCCCCTATCACTGCTCCTATTCAACATAGTACTGGAAGCACTACACAGAGCAATTAGACAAGAGAGAGAAATAAAAGGAGTAGAGACAGGAAGAGAAGAAGTGAAATTATCATTATTTGCAGGTGACATGATACTTTACATAGAAGAGCCCCAAAACTCCATTGAAAAACTCTTAGATATAATAAATAAATTCTGCAATCTAGCCAGATACAAAGTCAATACTCAAAAATCAATAGCATTTCTATCTATACACTAACAACAAAAATACTGAGAGAGAAATAAGAGAAGCTATACCCTTCACACTAGAATCCAAAGAAATGAAATACTTAGGAATTAATCTCATGAAAGAAGTAAAAGAGCTATACAAGGAAAATTATAATACCCTGAAAAAGGAACTCGAAGAGGACCTCAGAAAATGGAAAGTCATCTCTTGTTCATTGATAGGAAGAACAAACATAGTGAAAATGGCCATTCTCCCAAAATTACTATACAGATTCAACACAATCCCAATCAAAATACCACTAACATACCTCATAGATCTAGAGAAATCACTCCTAAAATTAATCTGGAACCAGAAGAGATCTAGAATAGCAAAGGCAGTTCTAAGCAGCAAAGGCAAGGCAGGAGGCATCACAATCCCTGACTTGAAATTATACTACAAAGCTACTGTAATAAAATCAACATGGTAGTGGAATAAAAACAGACCTGAAGATCCGTGGAATAGATTGGAAGATACAACCACAACCACAAACTCACTCAACCACCTTATCTTTGATAAAGGGGCCAAACATGCTCTCTGGAAGAACAACAGTCTCTTTAATAGATGGTGCTGGAAAAATTGGCTATCCATATACGGAAGACTAAAACTACATCCATGCCTATCACCATGTACTAAACTAAAATCTAAATGGGTCAAAGATCTAAATATTAAAACAGAAAGAGTAAATCTGTTGGAAGACAAACTAAGTAAAAATCTTGAAGATATAGGGGTAGGTAGAGAATTCATGAACAAGAATCAAACCACATGGGACATACTTCCCAGAATCAATAACTGGGACCATATGTTATTAAAGAGTTTCTGCATGTCAAAAGAGATTTCCAGCAGAGTGAAAAGAAAACCCACAAATTGGGAAAAAAAACTTAATGGACTGTCCCTCAGTCAAAGGACTTCTGTCTAGAACTTATAAAGAATTAAAAAAAATCAGACCCTCGAAATTCAATGACCCAATCCAAAAATGGGCATCTGAAATGAATACACAGTTCTGAGATGAAGAAATATGAATGGCAAATAAATACACGAAAAAATGTTCATCATCATTAGTCATGAGAGAAATGCAAATTAAAACCACACTGAGATTCCATCTCACCCCGGAAAGAATGGCCAGGATAAAAAAAAACTACTAACAACAAATGCTGGAGAGGCTGTGGGGAAAAAGGTACTCTTCTGCACTGTTGGTGGGAGTGTAGACTGGTGCAACCACTGTGGAGGTCAGTCTGGAGATTCCTCAAAAAGCTGGTTTCGGAAGTCCCATTTGACCCAGCTATTCCACTTCTGGGCATATACCCAGAAGAACTGAAAACATTATACCACAGTGATATATGTACACCCATGTTATAGCGGCACAATTTGTAATAGCCAGATCTTGGAAACAACCTAAGTGCCCATCAACTGAGGAATGGATAAAAAAGTTGTAGTATTTCTATACAATGGAGTACTACTCTGCTATAAAGAACGATCACATTGAGATATTTATAAATATATGGACACAACTAAAGACCATACTCACAAGCAAAATAAACCAAACTCACATATGTAAATACCGTATAGTCTCCCTAGTATGAGAGTTGGTAAGAGTATATAAGATTTTATGGTAATCATGATTTCCCATTTCATTGCTTCAAAGACTTTTAATGTTTTCATTCATCAATGGGAATTGTTTTATTCTGTTTTGTTTGACTTTATTATGTGTGATGGTATGAACAGCTGTTTTGAAGAAAACAAAACATTATGGCAGCCACTGCTGATTTAATATCGTCTTGCTTAGAAGTCCTACCATGCTTCTACTCTGCTATTACCATCAGTTCTATCATGTTGTGTCTTATTGGGATTTTAATATATGTTGTAGTATAAACAAATTTTTTTTATTGAAAATGAGATATTATAGTAGCCATTGATCATTCTCTGTTACTCAGTTCAGAATTTCCTGTAATTCTTTCATTCTTTTGAATGGTTTTATACTATTTTGTTATGTTTGCTATTATTGTATTTGAAACTATGCTCAACTATAGCAGAGAAAGAGATATTTTGATAGCTACTGTTAATGTCTGGTTGTCTTATTGTAAAATGCTGTGTTGCTTATGTTGTTCTGTTCTGATCTGCTTAGTTCTGCCCTCTTTTGTTTTATTCTCTTTAAAATAAAAAAAATTTTAAAAATTATATTAATGAGTTTACCAAGAAGTATTTACTTAGTGTTGTGTTCACTTTATCTTCTTAACAAATCATGATAATGTTTTATTATTACAAAGATATATCATTACAAACAATTAAACAATATAAAAATATAGCGAAGAATATAGAAGGCATTTGTAAAACTGTAACCCTGTTAACACTATGACTATTTGGTGTGGACTATACTAACAAATGGTATCAATATAAATGCAAGTACTATACATATTAGTGTAACTCCATGAGGTTGCCACAATGATTATCTCAACTAGCAACTCATTCCTCAGAATATATTCTTGTTGTTAACTAAAACTTGACTATGCTAATATGTACAGCACTTGCATTTATATTGATATCATTTGTTGGTATAGTACAAGCCTGAAAACTGTTTTTCTTGATTAGCAATCTAGGGAGGATGTAAATATGACTTTACTTCAGTAGCTTTTTACATTTTATGTCATATAGCCCTTCCTTTAAATGAATTCTCAGAATTAATTTGTAAAAGTTAAATTTTTCCAGTTAAAGTGAACAAGACAAGTTCAGAACTCACCCAATCAGGTTGAACAGGTAGTTGCAGTGATTTTTCAGACACTCCCTTGAAACACTACCACTTGTTGTGGGTTGCATTGTATCCTTTAAAAAGACCTGGAACTCCTTACTTGTGAGTGTGACCTTATTTATAATGTGGTCTTTGCAGATAATCAAGTTAAATGAGTTCATTATGATCTAATGCAACATGACCAATGTCCTTACAAAAAGGGAGAATTGAACACAGAGACAAAGAGACAGATAAGAAGAGTATTGTATGAAGATGGAGGCAGGTTCAGGAGATCTAAAGGTTGCCAGCAGTCACAGAAGGCTAGGAGAGAAGCATGAAGGTATTCTTTCTCACAGCCCTCCCATGAAACCAACCCTGCTGATAAGATTTTGAGCATTTAGAACTGTGAGACATTAAGTATCTATCATTTTAAGAGCACTGAATTTGCCTACATTGTTATGGCAGTTATAAGAACCTAATACAGACCTCCAAATACAGGATTTGAAAAGCATTCTTTTTATTATTTTAAAAGCCTGATATATTCCACTGTGTAGAAGTATATGATGTGGTTTTCATTCTTTTATCGATATACACAAATAATTGGTGTTCTGACATTTTGAAGAATGATGCTTTGAATATCCTTTCCAGATCTTTGTACACTTGCCCCATTATTTTATTATAGTAACTTGCTGGAGAGAGGGATTGCTAGACTAAATGATAGGAACATTCAAAATTTTAGTTTTTACTGCCAACATACTTTCCAGAAAGCTCCTGGTAGTTTATTCTGTCATCATGGTGTCTGAGAGTGTATACGTTTCTCTCCATCTTTACTACGTATTGTCATTCTGTCTTTTAAAATCTGAGTTAAACTTTAATTTTCTCAAAGAAACACATGAAAATATTTGAAATAAGTATATCAATATTGCAGGACACATAACCCAAAGCAACAGTCACACCTATTTCCATATCTATCCCTGCCACTTGTCAGTGATAACCACTTTCAAATCTTGCAGCTGATTCTTCTGATTTTTAAAATTTTAATATTTATTTCTTCTTTCTTTGGTGCTGAGGATCAAACCCAAAGTCTCACATGTGCTTGCAAGTGCTCTACCCCTGAGGTGCACCCCAGCCTTATATTTCTAGTTAACATGTTTTTACTACTTTTTTATTTAAAAATTTTAGATGTTGATTTTTTGCTTCCTAGCATACAGGATTAAGACTAAGCTATCTTTATGGTCCTTTCATCTCATCTCACAAAAAGTTTATGTTATGAATTAGATCTAAAATCTCCCCAAAGTCTTACATATTTAGAGGCGGGAATCATTAGGAGAAGGGCTTGGTTGGAGGTAGGTGACTGGGTCATGACCTGAGGGTACATATTTGTCTTTAGTGCCTCCCTTCCTTCTGCTTACTGTCTGCCATGAGTTAAGTGCCTTTCCTCCACTGTGCCCCTGTGACATGCTGTTTCTACATTCAAGTCCACAGAGCAAGAACTGAAACTGTGAGCCAAAAGAAACCTCCCACCTTTAAATTGGGGGTGTCAGGTATTTTGTCCCAGCAACAGGAAAGGAAACAATGCAGGTTACATCACAGTTTTGGTTAAATCAGTATTCAGAGTTTACTTTTTATATAATTGTGTTCATAAATAGTATTTGTAGCAAAGTCACATAGTAGAGTGCAGTTTATTAACTCATTTTTGGCCTTTGCTTATTTGTCTGTGTCCTTATGTTAACTCCTATAAAAACTCTTCTCAATGCAATCTTACTGTGTTCTGTCAGTCTATTTTTTTTAAAATTGTCTTTCCTATAGCTCTCCATCCTCTTGCTCTCTTTTGTCTCCAACTGTTACCCATCTATCTACTTGGGTTTTTCTTCACAATCCTTTGCATGTTTTCTGTGTTGAGTCTTGTTTCCTGCATCGTGTCTCTGCCTGTTTCTTGACTTCTCCTTTGCTGCAGTAGAGTAGGTTCTTCTGAAGAGATACAAGAGTGGCAATGCTTGTGTTAAACTGTTGTAGGAATAGTCTTTGGATTCATTGGAAACATCATGTAGGTTTCTGGAGGTACATTCTGTGAAGTTGCTCAAGAAAAATGTTTCTTCATAATAATGATTGTTGAATTTTAGTAAATTCTTTTTCATGTGCATTGAAACAGTGATACAATTTTTCTCTTTCAAGCTGTGAATGTGTGACTTACACTGAAAGACAGACAGGATTTTAGCCTACTCTAGCTTTTCTGTGAAAAAGGCTACTAGTTCATGATGTAATTCTCTTAATATATTATTGGATTAAATTTCCAAATGTTTCTTGGAGGGTATTTTTGCCCTTATTTGTCTTTGAGGTTTTGTTGGGATGTGTATATGTTTTTCTTTCTTTCTGTTTTTATCTTGTTACAATTCAATGTTATGTTAGATTTGTAAAATGAACTGAAAATGTTCTGTATTTTTCTATGTTCTGTGACAGTGTAAATAGTACAGGAATTATCTGTTCTTTGTAGGTTTAATGCAATGTACTCATAAGATTGTCTTGGAATTGTGCCCCTTTTTAGGACTTTGTTTTTTTTTTCTAAGTTTCTTTTATGGTTATTGGTCTTTTCTGGGTTTCATTTTTTCTAGAGTCATTTTGATTATTAAGTTTTTCCTACTAAATCATCTTTGAAACCATTTTCAAAGCTATTTGGTATAAACGTGGATTTGATACTTATATTTTAAATGTTTTTCCTACTTGTTTCCCCCCGATGTTGGCTAAATATTCCTTCTATATTGGTCACATTAGACTAAATTTGTTTGATAATTTTTCTTTTAAAATTATTCTTATGAAAGAACTAGTTTATCATTTTATTAATTATTAATTTTTGTTTTCTACTTTTATGTTACTGTATTTAGACTTATTCAATTCTCTCTCTAGCTTCTTGAGTCTTAGTTTATTTCTCAAGATTTGTTTTATTCCCTTATAAATGTATATTTTGATCTGTTTTTATCTGTAGATTCTTCAGGTAAACCAATGAGGTTTATGTCAATATCAATATAAGTATTGTCTTAAGTTTATTTCTCTTTTTAATTATTTTTCTGATATTAATATTACAGCTTTATGTTATTGTATGTTCTATTAGATTTTTCTAACTATTTATAGTAAATCATTCTATGTCAGTGCCTTTTACCAGTATTTCTTATAATTATCAAATAGCTGGTACCTAACTAATACTTCTGTAATCTGAGTGGTACCATCTTTACTTTTTCTAATTTTATTTTTTATTAGTATGTTTGCAGTACATAGTAATTACCTTACTTGTGGGAAGTTGGTACATATACATAAAACATCTTAATTCTTTTTTCATTCCTTCCCTCTACTCCCCCATTTCTCCATATCTTGGTCCCCTTCTCACTTGTAAAATATTTGTCTTTATTTTGTATTATCTATATATTTTAATTTATTTGTACTTTTAGTTTCTCATATAAGAGAAATTATAATATTTAAGTTTGTATGTCTGACATTTCACTGGACATTATGGTCTCAAGGTTCATCCATTTTCCTACAAATGACTGAGCTTTGTTTATTCTTTTAAAGAACCAGCTCTTTTTCACAGAAATACCTTTATCTTCAGTTTTGAAAGATGATTTTGCAGGATTTATCAATCTAGTTTGGCAGCTTTCTTTTAAGATTTGAAGCACTTCACTCCAAGTTCGTTTGACCATTGAAGTTTGCACTTAATTGATATACTAATAAAGATAGAGGGAATGGGGAATGGGAAATTGAAAAATTTAAAATTTGAAAAATTAATCAATGGAAGATGAGGAGAGAAAAAGTGAGCTAAAGATCCTATTGAGTTGTCTTGGTTACTTTTCTCTTGTTGCTGGGACAAAATACCCAACACCCAAGATTAAGGAAGGGAAGGTTTATTTAGCTCACCGTTTTCAGAGGTTTCAGTCCATAATCAGCTGGCAATAAGGCAACACTTCAAGGCAGCAGCCAGAGTAAAAAGGGAGAAAACAAGCCTCTTTTCTTCCCTTATATGGTACACAGGCCACCCCACCTCTAGGGTGGGTGTAGCACTCAAAAAAAGAAAAAAGAAAAGAAAAAAGAAAAAAGATCTTGCCCTCCTTTGGCTCCCTGCTGAGTCTCTGAGTTAAAATTCTAAACTTCTTAAGTTGATACAATATATCAACCACAACAGGAGTAAAAGCAAATTAATAAAATTAGATGATAGTAATAGAAAAGAATATACAGCAAAAAGAATAGAAAAGAAAAAATGTAGAGTGAAATTAAAGAAACTCTAGCCTTTAGTACTGTATTAGGATAATAGTTCATCTTAATCTTCCAGCTGAATTACGTGATACTCATATACGTCCATTTCATAGTCAGTCTCTATACTGAATTATTTTTAAAGCAATAGCTACAGTTTAAATTTCCAATTATTTCTAATACAATTTTATGTTCTTTTCATATCACATCTGTTCCATTTTATGAATGCAGTATCCTCAAATCTCTCTGATATATGCAAAACCTTTGTGTTTTGGTGAAACAAACAGACATGTACTAGTGGCATTTTCTGCTTCTTCTTTGATGAAAAAGTCAACATTGCTAAGCCATGTTTCACACCATTTTTGCTGCTACAGCCTATTTGTTTCCCTATCCTTTGAGGAAGCCCATGGAAAGCCAGGGAAAGGCCGGTTATTATTGGTCTTCTTATGCTATTCATGCTGGCCTTGAATTCACTGTGTAGCCCAGGATAGTCTTGAACTCCAGGCAATCTTCCTGCCTCATCCTTCCAAGTGCTGCGGTTATGGGTGTGCATTACCGTGCTCACTCAAGGAAAGGTATGATTGAAATTCGCAGGACAAATCTTCTTCTACTAAACTTCTGTGTCCAGTGCAGCTCTTGAAATTCATTGGGGGAGGACAGTGGAGGATGAAGAAATGAAGACAGTAGTCAGAATGCAGAAAGTTGTGGTCAGGTGGAGGCTTCTTCCTGATGGGAGAAAAGGAACTGCTCAATGACTGCATTGTGTTTATTTAGATAATCAGCAAGAGGTTGATAATATTGGGAGAAAGGATTTGTCTAGCAACTAGTCTATCTGATTTGCCTCAGGTGCTCTATATTCGCAAGGCTAGCCTTGCTCTAGCTCCACATATGTGATCAATCTCCAGCTCAGCCACTTCCCACATCTCCCTCTTTTTCTATTTGTCAGTTAGAGTTGGAGGAGCTATGTTTGGAGAACTCTGCAGAAGACATTCTTTTTTGTGGAAGGTTTTTCTTCTCCACTCTTCCATAGGTGTCCTTGGCCAATCTTTTTCCTGGGAAGGCCTACTTCTTGAACCCTTTCCATTCCAAGTGAACTTATTTGTTTAGGCTAAAGGTTTCTAGTCCAAAGATTTCAGGTCTCTATATTCAGTAATTTAACCATATACAGTCTATTAACCTGTAACAGTAGTATGTTACCAGTGTAGCTGGAGATTGTTAGAATGTGTCAGTGATTTGAATCTCTTGTAACTACCATGTTACTATGGCATTGTTTTATTGTCTTGTGGTTATACTTTTCTGCTGCATATTCAAGACCAAGTTAAAATGGAGTCTGTATCAATTACAATTAATTTTTTGCTATCTGTCAAGGTCAGTTATGTCTCCTCAGGATTTACCTTGGAACCATGCACAGCACCTCTCAGTGCTTCTGTCAGTGTCAGCTGTTTGGGTAAGTCATGACAAGTTACTTTCTGTGAAAAGTTGGGAGAGGTTTTCTCTCCTGCTGACTCTCCTTAGGCACACTATACACTGTTGATCTTCTTCCTCTGTGGTCCAACAATATCCTTGATCAGGAGGTTAGGAACTCATCAAGTTATAGGATGTCACAACAGAGGTTCTCTTATATCCTGGGTCCTCTGACCTCGGAGGGCTGGGGCAAAAGTTTTGGCAGTCCTTCTAGCCCATCTCTCTTTCTAGTTTTTGGTTTCAAAGCCACAGTCATTGAACATCTAGAATAGAGGGTTAATGATATTATATTGCAATGGGAGTAGTGAGCTTGATATGAATATCAAGCACCTTTAAATACAATGTAGAACCACTATTTCCTACTAACCATGGGTGTTCTAGTAATTGAATTTCTGTAGAATATTAACAGACAATGATTATACAGTTTTACACAGAAAAATTGAGATCAAAAGCCATACATAATATTTTAGCAAGAGAATCATGATATTATTATAACATGCTTAAATTTCCATTTTGACATAGAATACCCTTTTTAGTCAGTCATCTCTATCTAGTCCATAAGATGCTCTCACTTAATTTGTTGTCCTTTAATGGGATGTCATTGAAGTGTGTGACACTGTCCTTTCTTTCACATAACTTCTAGCCCAATCATCTCACACCCTTTGTTACTTACTCAGACCTTCTTTTCCCAATGTTTGGTTACCATCTACTGGGCATCCTTTCTTTAACTGGCCTCAGGTCATGTTCAGCCCCATCCTCATCTATCAGCTGTGGGGCAGTCTCCGAGGCTTCAGTGCCACAGCACTAAGCATCAGCTTCTAGAAAGGTGGAACCAACTCCTTTTCCAGGCCTGAGTATATAACATAGCTGGACAGCACACTCTGGCACCCAGACAGGCCATTTAGCATTCTCTGGAAAGACATAAGCAATACTCTCAATCCCATATGAGTACTGCGCTGGGTCCCTTTCATTGTCCAGTATGAAATCCTTCCAAATGATCCTCCTTAGCTTTTTTCTTTTATGTTGTTGAATTGTTTTTCTGCTTATATAGTCCCATCCCTGGTAGGATTTAAAAAGTTAATAGTACATAATGCTGAGTAAAGTCTATTATGAGGTATGAATCTTGTAGGGAAGGATTCCCCTTTTTGTAGTTGAATTTTGAGCATACAGCAAGCATAACCAACAGTTGCTTAACCTTGAAGGTTATAGGGAATTCCTGCAGTAAGAGAAATGTGGAAATTTTCACAAAACATTTGGGAAGCAGCACTTGTGTAAGCTGGGCCATTGTCAGTCTTAGTGCCCATGGGCAACAAAAGGTACCAAAAGCATCCAAGCAATGAGCAATGACATGTTTAGTCATTTCCATAGTGTGTGCAGAAGCAAAAATAAATTCTGAGGCAGTATCCCCTTTTCTTTAGGCTGTGGATGATTATCCAAAGCAGCCCCCTGAACATATGAGGGGCCAATGTCTGTGCAATTCTAATTATCTCAAACAGGGTAGCCCATTTTTTATAGGCTTATAAAGCCTCTTTACACCATTTATTTGCATTTTCAAATGCCAGTTGTTGAACGGTTAACTTGCCAGCGTCTGTGTTGTTGATAATTCTCTCACCAGTCTGCAATAGATGCACCACAAAATCCTGAAAATACTCATCAGGACTGACCAATGGAGGTCAGATCAAAGAATGTCTCACCCTTTGATGGAAGTTCCCTCCACGCCTTTGAGGCAGCTATTTTAATTTGTCAGCTATTTTAATTTGTCTGAATCCTGTTATTAGGATCTTAGAGGATGTGAAACCATGTGGAGGAGAGCTAAGTTTTCCCAACTGAAAACCAAGGTGACTCACAAAAAACCAAAAAAAAGAATTAATTTTAAGCCAATAAATTTGGGGGTGATTTCTTTGGAAGCATTATTGAATTGGTAGGTCATTGGTACCTCTATAACTGGCACCATGCACTTTGTCTTTTCATGATCATAGGCAGCTCAAGGTATAGTTGCTTGTCACTAACTTGAGAGAAGATATTCCTATATGACCTTGGGAAACTTGACTCTGGAATGTTTTCTTGAAATAGCCTCCAAAGTTTCAATCTCACCAGCTGTCACTGCTGTGTGCCGCTTTCTGCTTACTGTCTGCCTTTCAAATTCCACAACAACCTTATTGCCAGAAGTCAAATAATATATAAAACCCTAACCTCAAAAGAGTATTGCAAGTGTAATATTTAGCTATTGAGATGTTGACACATGGGGAGGCTAGTACCAAGTGCTAGCAGATAATAGCTAATGCTTTCATCACCTGCAACTTGAAAAAATATTACTAACCTAAATCTTCCTTTTCAGCCTTAGCTCTCAGTTCTCTTTAAACGTCCTCTTCCCTACCCAAAAAGGACAACTGGTGAATTTCTGACTATCCCTTCACTGTATTCATCATACTTATCCATTCCCTCACCTCCTCCCTATATGTTAACATCATGTTGATCTGTCAGAGCTAACTCAAATGCCATTTACTCTTGTCGGCTTTTATAGATCCTCCAAAGAGAGAGTTTTCCTCCATCCTTTAAAATTCTTGCACATTTTGTACTTCTCTCATGATGGCTTTTTTTGCTTCATCTGGCATTATTGCAATATTTGTTTGTCATTAATCACATTCTTCTACTATGTACATTGGGAACAGGGATCATGTCTTAGTTACTTGTATGTGCCATGTAATACAGCATTTTGGACACATGTGCTGTCAGTGTACATTTACTACTTACTGAAAGACATTCACAGGCAGTGGGATGTATTGCACTTCATGCTGAGATGGATCTGCATGGAAATCACCATCAAGGAGTTTCTAGGTTGCTTAAATTGGACAATGTTTCAGTCATGTACTCTCAAATAGGAAGATGTTCATAACACTTTAAATTGGGCCACAGTTAGCAAGTTGGGCTTTCTCCCAGCCTACTAGGGCAAGATTCAACACAAAAAATGTAGGGAGAAGTAAAGAAATATATTCCCTTGAAGCTCATGTTTAATTAAAAAGATTTTGCTGTGGGAAGTACTTGAACTAGAAGAAAGAATTAATAAAATATTCACAAATGTATTTTATATCCTAGCCACTGTTTTACAATCTTAGCTTAAGCACAGTAAAAAAGAAGCTTTGGGGCTGGTAGTTCCAAGATACACTCTTTGTCTTCTCAGTTCCCGCAGTACATGAAGCTTCCTGGTACATGTTCCTCTCAAGTCCCATGACATAATGACTTTTGACATGTCTCATCTTCCTCCCATGCTTCTGGTAGAAGAGACTGGTGATTTATTTGGCCTCCAGACAGGCTATCTCTAATTGAGTTTAGCTGTTGACTTGACATTCACAGGATTTTGCTCTGCCGTGTTCTAGTAATAGGAGAATATGGATGGAGTGGAGTTGCTGGTGCCATATTTTATTCAGATGCTTGTTGTGCTTTGGAAAAGAGAGAAAGCCAAGAAGGAAAGGAAGTGGTGTAGTCTGTGGTCTTTGTGTCCATCAGACTGTGGATCTATAAATTTCCCTACCCCATAGGCCTGAGTGAAACTTATGTTTTACAGGTTTCTCTTTGTGATGAGCTTCTCTTTGTGAAAACACGTATGTAAAGTGTTGTATTCAGACATGACAGATGATTTCCCTCTGTTGTTTCAGAATTAGGAAAATGGAGATTTCAAAACCTGGATGCCAGTGGAAAAATCAACCAATATAGCTGTCACTGAGGAAAGCAGCTCAGCAAGATTTTGTTTTACCTGCTGCCAATCTCAACTTGCCAATATGCAGGCTGCATATGTTTAGAATTAGCAAGTAATGTTTTATCCTTCACTTCTCAGTTCCCCTCCCCCCTCTTTCAGTTGCTTATTTGAAATGGAACTAAGCTTGCAGGCTTCTTGGAGGTCACCCATGTCTCAATACAGGTGCAGTGCAAACAGCTCTTCCCCAGATTAGCTCTTCCAACTGACCACCTTGCTCACTGACTCTCATTAGGTCTGGAGCTATTTTATTTTCATAGCTCTCTGGAGGGCTAACAAGCTTTTAAGAAACACCTGCAGCTACTCCAGATTCTACATAGAAGCCTAGGTTTTCAGCAGCAGTTCTAAAGAGTACCTTGTTGGTGGGGCCAATTCTTTACCCAGATAAATGGAACTGTGGCTATGAGACCAACTTAATCCAACATCCACATTCACTTCTTTTCTGCAGTGATATGCCCAGGCTCTAATGCCTTCATTTCCCCTTCATTTGCAATAGCAAAGCCTCCTTGACCAGAAAAATAAATGTGCAGTTGGCAAGAGCTGAATAGAAGTCTGCTTAAACGATTTTTAATTTATGTTAAAATGCTAAGAGCAGTTTTCCAGGTCCCCATCGAATAGCTCACAAAATGAAATTTTCAAAGCCTACCTTTATAAAAGAACTAAAAGATGTAAAAACATTGCCTTTAATTTTAGCTACTCCATACTGTATCTTTTATTTCTACCCTCCTGGGATTCAAGCAGCTGGTTAGGAGTTTATTGGTCTTAGAACTGTGGTATGGAAGTCAGGGGCCAGTCTACTATTCCTGCCTCAGGAACAAAAAGTGTTATAACTGAGCTTATCATTTACTCTTTACATTCCCACTTCTCTTATTATGAAATGGAGAGGGCCTTAGATGTGAAGTATGTTAAGAATCATAACTGCTTTTTAAAGAAAATATTTTGCATTCTTGGTGTGTTTACATTTGTAATATGTGTATTCTGTTGACTAGCATTTGCTTTGAAAGGAACCACAAAATAATTGGCTAACTAAACTTACTCTCAATATTCTTGATTATTATAGCCTGATTTTAAAACCAGGTTAACTTTTGTCTGCTACTTGATATGCATCTAGGTTAACATTTCAACAATTGAGTATTGAATGTAGATGCAGCTAAGGAGTTATGTACCAAATGATGAGAATTTAAAGAGTAAGAATTCTCTAAAAATAAAACTAGGTCATAAATGTGCTATTTTAAGGAAAATTTACACAATGCACTCTCTAAATAAATAGAAATACGTGTAAAAATGGTATCATATTGACTTAGGAGGACAGTCATTGATTATTCTTCACTGGAGTAGTGAATCATCCAATGTATTTTTGTGTTTTTAGATTTAGGTTTTTAAATTTGTCTAGCATTGTGCAGTGTTCCATGGGGGAGTACTAAACACATAAAGTCTTGTCTTGATTTTACAGTTTGTTTACTTTAAGGGAACAGGATTTAAATGTATGTACATGTATGGATATGTATGTTTTAACACAAATTATGGGTGGTAAATGATTAATTCTAAATGTAAGCAGCTCAGAAAAGAAATCAACAAGATTTCTTAGACCACACAGTAGGGATCATTCTAAAGTCTCTGTATCCTCATACATTTTCTGTTACCCTCTGTTCTGAGGCCACCTTTTAAAAGCTCAGAGGATGCTCATTATCTCAAGAATTGGGGCAGACTTGATTTGTTATGGTTTAGATCTACAATGTCCCCTGAAATTCTCATGCATACAGAGGCAGGGCTTTTAGAAGTGATATGATTGTGGGGGCTTTATGTCTACCTGTGGATGCATCTACCAGTGAGCTCAGGGGCTGGGTGTGGGGCCTGGTTAGAGGCAGGTCACTAGGAACTTGGCCTAGAAGGGTATAGCTCCTTCTCTGCCTCCTCTCTCTCCTTTCTCGGCTTGCTGGCTTCCATGAGGTAAGCAACTTTCTTTCTACCATTCCCATTCACTATGTTATTTCTGCTTTGCAGTTGGCTGACCAGGGACTAAACTGTAAGCTAAAATAATCCTCTCCTCTTGTAGGTTGTTAGTGTTAGATATTGCGTCCTAGTGATGAGAAAGTCACAAAGACAAGATTGTTACTGACCCCACTGCTTGCTTCTCATTTCAGTTATTCTCTCTTTTTCTCTTTCTTTCTGTTGCATTTCCCGGCCATGAGATGAGCACTTTTCCTCTGCCACGTACTCTTACTGTGATACATTGCCTTACGTCAGGCCTAAAAGCAACAGTGCTAACCTATCATGAATTGAGACTAAGAGATCCTTACTTGACCAGTCTCACTTCCCAATACTCTGTCTTGCATTTACATACCATTCAGTCACTACAGTCCACAATCCTTTCTTCAATGTACTTTTTATTTTAAAGAGGATAAAACAATAAAACCAATCAAAACAAACCAGTGTAAGTGATACAGGACTTTAAAACATTATGAAATCAACAATAGTTACTGTAATGCCTTTTGATGTCTTCAAAATAGCTGCAGATAACTTCAGACATAGTAAAAATCAAACAGAACAGAATAGGATAGAATAGAAACAAACAAACAAACAAACATAAAAACAAGACAATGAATGCAATAAAGGACTTCAAAACAAGCCAATAGTAAATCCAAAATTGCTACCATAATATATCTTGCTATTTTTGAAGTAGTTGCTCCTGCCATCGAATTTAACATAATCAAACAAAACAAAAGAGAGTAAACTTCAACCTAACAAAACAATAGAAATGATATAGGACATCAAAACAAGACCATAGGGAATTGACAATGGCTGTCACCCTCAGAAGGAGATCCTTCCTAGATGCCACACTGTGTACTGCTATTCTCCAAATAGATGATGAGACTGCTGGCCCTAGACCTGCAATGTCAGTGAAACACCAAAGCAACACAGGCATCCAATTGCATTTCACCTCCATAGCTACCATCACAGCTTGTGTTTCTCTGGCTCAGCCGGTTGCTTATAGGGTGGGGATGAAGAGCATTGGTACTTCTAGTTTACCAGTTTACCAGTTTGTGCGCTAGAAAGGGCTTGGGTCTGGCTGTTCCCAGTCTGGTGGCAGGCTGTGCATGGTGCTGGTTCCTAGACTGGGCTTGCTTCCGGGTACAGCCTTGTTCTCTCTACCCCCAGTCCACAAATGGTGCTGACTCGTAGGGAGAGGCTGGGGTCTGGCTGTTCCTGGTCCAGTGGGAGCCTGCGCATGGCACTAATTCCTGGACTGGGCTTGCTTCCTGGTGTGGCCTGGTTCTCTCTGCCCCCAGTCTATGAGTAGCACTGACTCATAGGGAGAGACTTGGGTCTGGCTATTCTGGATAAGGTGGTGGCCTGCACACCTCTCTTAGTGTATTCTTTTGCAAATATTGTCACTTCTTATTCAAACACCTCTCTCTTGGTCACCTCCCTCTACTACCTGTCTAGCCCTTTCACTTGCAACACCCTTGCAAGGTTTGTGTTGTTTGTCTGGAACTTCCCTAGTTTTCCCAAACTCTCTAAACAATTTGCACAATTCCATGATAGCATATTTTGTTTTGAAATAAGTTATGTTTAATTGAGACTGGACAGAAGTACCACTATCTTGATCAAAACCTATCATTTCAGGAGGTCGAAATCTCTATTTAACCTTTGGATTCTGGTTAAAACAGCTAGATTACTGAAAAAGGGAATCGAAGCCCCCTCCTGAAGCTTCCTTCAAGTCTCCTGTCAGGAGGCACCCCCACCCTTTCCAGACCCTTCAAGCCCTCCCTGAGTCTGTGACAGTTTTCTTCTGGCTGCCCCATCACAAAGGTCCCGCTCATGTTTGCCAGTAAACCTCCATGGACTGTTGAGTTCCCATCCTGCCTCTCCTTCCTTTCAATTTTTATACCTTTCTTTCAGCTCACTCATCCTTTTGTTATCAGAATTTAGGATTGTTCAAGGCATGTTTTAGGTGCTCAATAAATGAAGCAAGGAATGTTTAACTGATTTTTTACTTGAGTTTGCTTAATGTGCTTCTCATCTAATCGACTCATGTTCACTTAAGGTATGTTATAAATTCAAGTTACTTTTTGTCTGTCACTAAGATGTCAGTTCTGGAACTAGACTTGAAATATTGAGTTAGCGCCCCTGTGTAACAAAGAAATAAAGTATTCAGAGCACACTTCTTTTTCTCTTGCATGTTACTATAACCTCTCGGAGATTAAGCGTTGTTCTGGCCTCTATCAACAGATACTTGCTTTTGTAGAAATGGGAGATATTTGCCCACTTTCCTGATTGATTTTCTTGCTTAATGTTATAATTTGCAAAAAATTTAAATTACTGCCAGTAGTTCATTTTGATGGTTGTGTAGCACCTTGTGGTAGAGTATACCACTTTCCACTCTACTGTTACTAGCTATTTAGGTTGCTTGCAGTTTTTGGGTCTTATGAATAGACATATTATGAATATTTTTGTGTGTCTTTTGATACATATTTGCGAATTTTTGTTGAACTTCTGGGTAATAAGACATTTATGTTCTCTCTTTGTAGATATTTGTAGGCTCCTTTTCAAAGTGACTGTACCAAGAGTTCCTCCTCTTGTTTTGTTTCTTCACCAATTCCTGGTATTGCCAGTCTTTTTATTTTTAATCTTTCTAGTAAACATGTAGTAGCTTTAATTTGCATTTTTCTAATGATTAACACTGAGCATTTTAAATTTTTTTTCACCATTTGAATATACACTTTTGTAAATTTCCATTTTTCTATTGGGCTGTCTTTTCTCTTGTTTATTCATACAGATTCTCTGAAATTGATTTGTCAATAGTTTGTCTACTTTTTTTGAGGGGTGGGTACCAGGGATCAAACTCATGACCTTGTGCTTGCCAGGCAGGTGCTTACACCACTGAGCAAAATCCCCAGCCCCTGTCTACTATTTTTTGCTTCAGTCTTTTCAAGAACATTTGACCTGTGCTTTTCCCTTTTAAATGTATTTTTGTCAAGTTTTAGATTAAGGATATTCTGGTTTAATGAGTTAGAAAATGTTCTCTCTTTTTCTGTACTCTGAAAAGGTTTACTATAAGAGTGGTGATGTCTTTACTTTTTTTCTCTAAAAGTCAATCAAAATAGTGCATAAGAGTGCATAAGATCACGCTGTGGGGGTGAATACTGGCTTGGCTGCTTTTCTGTAACTACCTTGGGGAAATTATGTAGCCTCTTTGTGCCTCAACTTTCTGTTTCTATAAAATGGGGCTAATAAAAGTACATTTACTTTATTAAATCATTATCAGGTTCTAATGTGTTACCTGTCAAATTCTTAGTGTTACTTTTTGATATATTGTGGGAGTTTCAAAATCAATAGCTATTACTGTTATTTATCCTCTTAATTAGGGTTTTGCTTATCTGTGGAAGCTGAAGCTATCTCTTTTTTGTAATACTGACTCAACAGTAAGCCTTACATGGATCAAGGAAGTTAGTGCAAGCTTTTAAAGGGATACAGTAAGCCTTACATGGAGCAAGGAAGTAAGTGCAACCCTTTAAAGGGACACCAGAATCCTTTGCACTTGACCTTTTTTCCCACATATTTTTCATCATTTTGTGAAATGTCAGGAAACAGACATAAGAAGCTTTCCATGGAAATAGTACCCAGAAAAAGACATGGATCTTAGTTATACCACTTTCTTGGGGTTTTGGCAATGTCCTAGGGGGATGTGGGTCCATATAGCAGATATTCCAGTGGTTAGAGAGGAGTTAGGACTTTTGACTGCCTGAGTAACTGACCTCTGAGATCTTCAGCATTTCTCTTTAACAAGAGGAGGCCTGGCCTTTCCAGCATGTGGTTTGAATTCCTGATTTGGGTGTTGTTAGGGGCTCTAAACATTCTGTGCAGTGTTAAAGCAATGATAGTTGTTGCCATGCAGATCTCTTCCCTCCCCTCCACACTACTTTCAGCCTATGTGTCGCTAAGATACCATTGAAGTAGGATGTTTGTTTTCATCTTACCTATATCTGAGACTAAAGCTATGTGGGTCTCCGATTAACTATGAAACCATTAGCACCACATCTTCACCAGAAAACTCTTAGAAATTAGGGTTAAACAGATTTCCTAGCATTCTCTTTAATCTAGCTTCAGTGGTTTTTCTCTCTGCTTTTTTTGTGTGTGTCTTGTCTCATGGCTGCTTTTTGCTTTGGGATGAATTATCTATGCCGGCCCTCTCATACTTACTCCCACCTCTGACTAACACACAGACTCCTCTCAGGGAGTTTCCAACCTATAGTACTTCATGATGCCAGGCATTTATGGTCCCTGCTGAGCAAAGAAAAAAATAGATGACAGAAACTATTAGAGGTTCCGAATGGTCACACATGCCTGGTCTCCTGAGGAGACATCACTCCATTCAGTGTGTCCTATGATCCTACCACAGGTATCTTTGCTATTTCAAAAAGTAATTTTAATGAGTTTGTACTTTTACTTAACCTCTGTTTTTGAAATTCTATTCATCTTTCATAGCAGAGATCAGCTATTTGTGATGTCCTTCTCATGTCAGAATGAGATTATTCCTTTGGGTTCTCATTACATCTCATCTATATCCCTATTGTAATGTTCTCAACAGTAACAGACATAAATCAATTCAAAATTCTAAATGTGCAAGCTAAAAAAGATTTTACTTTTCAGTCACTCAATTTTATCTTTTGTCAAGTCATAGATTCTTTTCCCTCTCTCTCAGAAGTTTCATCAAAATTTACATATATGGTAGAGACATAGACAAGAATACATTTTACCCTTGACTTGGGACTCAGCCAAGGGATTTATTTTGGCCAGTGGGATATTAGCAGGCATGACATGATCAGAAATTTGAAATACATGTGCAGGATTAAATTTTCTCAGTCTTGTACCTTCAGTGGCACCATGACTTTAAAGAACAAGGCTGAGCTAGCCTGCTCATTTCAGAAAATGGGTGAGAACCATGTACAACAGATTTTATTGCTTTTCTCAACAGCCTAGATCTGCTGACTACTCACTGACCTGCAACACACAAGTTAAATAGTTAGTATGTGAAGCCACAGAATTTTGAGATAGTTTGTTATTCAGCATTTGTTAGTAAGAACTAACTAATACATCATTTAAATCTGAGACAAAGTAATGGGATTTTAGTATGTTTTATGTTGTTGAGTACATCACTATTCCTATATGGTGCTTGGTCATCAGTCCATTAAAATGGCTATTAGAGCTTTCTCATATTGGTCAACAGGTCTCTAGAATCCAGTGCTACTCTTTCTCAGGAACTTTTATATCCCCATGCTATACTGGGGCATGGGAAACTCAGGCTGTCCATAGAAGTCCTGCTTTTCTATTTTTTACCATTTATGAATACTACTGGCTACAGTGAACATTTTTGTGTCCTTGTATCTGTTTTTTCTCTGAAAGATTTATTATCATTTCTATTATTTGTTATCTACCCAGGAATGAAGTTGTAGGACCATAGTTACCCTGTGCTGTGAAGCAGCTCTGAAAGACCTGTCACCTCCCTCTGATTCACGTGATAATCAAAGCATAGACCTCCTGACGTATCCAATTCAAGCCTCTTCCTAACTTTGAGACCTACCTATCCAACTGCCTGCTTAAGCACCCCTCTCAGAAGTTTAGATCTCCTGAAGAGGTCTCAAGTTTGTCTAAAATGGAACACATCCTTGCCTTGATCCCTAATCTTTCTCTAGGTTCCTTATTTCAATACTTGGCATCACCATCTACCCAATTGTCTGGAAGACCCAGAAACTTGATTTCTAGAACTCTTATCAGATTTCCAATTGCTAATATTTTCTTTCTATTTTAAGGAATCTTTTAGGTGAAGTATAACACCACATGAAGGTGTGAAATTCATGAATATTGATCTTGATGACTTTTCACAAGGTGAACATATCCATTGCCTCATCCACTCAGGTCAAGAAATACAATAGTATCAGCACCCTAGAACCAGTCTTTGCCCTCTTCTAGTAGAAGTCTTCTTCAAGATCTCCACTGTTGTTCTGTCACCACAGATTTGTTTGGTAGTTTCTTGAGCTTCTCCTAAGTAGATACGTACAACACATATTCTTTTGGGTTTTCTTTGGCTCAGTATTATCTTTGTGAAATTCACAGTATGTATGGCAATAGTCATTCTTTCCCATTCCTTTGGATGAATAAATTCATTTATCTACTTCTGTTAGTTAATATTTGGGTTGTTCCAGTTTTTACCATTTATGAATGTTGCTGGCTACAGTGAACATTTTTATATCATTGTATCTGCTTTTACTCTGAAAGATTTATTATGCATTTCCATTATTTGTTATCTACCCAGGAATGGAGTTGTAGGACCATAGGTGGGTATGTGTTCAGTTTTAGCAGGTATTTTCAGTTTTTTGAAGAGGTTATACCAATTTAAATTCCCCTTATCAAGGAATGAAAATTTTAATGACCTGACATTTTTGCCAACATTGGGAATTTCTGTTTAATCATTCTAGTGTGTGGATAGTGATTTTTGGTTGTGTTTTATAATTTTCATCTGTCAGATGGTAACTAATGTGGTTGAAAATCCTTATATTGGCCATTAATATATCTTTGTTACTAAAATTCCTGTTCAGTCTTTGTTTAAATTGTTATTAGTCTGCCTTTTGTCTCTCTTTTAAGTAGTAGAGAGAGGTCTTTTGTGGGGTATACTTTTGTACATATTCGCTATGCTTGTCTGTGGTTGGATATACATGTATTGCAAATATCTTCTAGTTTTTGGCTTATCATCAGTACTTTTAATACCTTCTTCTGAAAGATAGAAGTGTTTAATTAGATGAAATCTAGTTTTCAATATTTCTTTTTGTGAATCTTTTGATCTTATGTAATAAATTATTTTCTAAGCCTAAATTATGGCTATATCCTCTGTTTTTTTCTTTCTAGTAGTTTATTATTTTACATTTTGGTCTGTTATCCATGCAAAAGGTGATAGTGTACTGACAAGTGATACAAATACTGTGTTTCTATTTGTAATAATAGTGCCTAGTTCCCTTGTTGGTTTGGTGTTGTCCTTGGCTTATTTTAAATGGCTTCTTGTATGCCAGGGTACCGTTGTAGTTTGGGTTTACAAGGCAAACAGTTTAATACAGAACACATAATTTATAGGATTATTTTATAATATTTGCCCAAAGAGTGAAATGCAAAAAAGTGCAAGAGATCTGGCCACATGCTAGAGGACCAAAGATGCAGCTAAGGGCCTGGGTCCCCTGGTAATGTCCTGTATGAATACAGCTGAAGACCTAGAGTCCATGCCAATACCTCCTAAAGTCTAATTGGAGGCCAAGCCTGTTTCAAAGATCTGCTCTGGGAAGGCCCAAAGGTCCGTGGTGGACACTAGCAAGTCTATGCAAGCTGGATGAAGAATCTGCGCCAGAAGGCTGAGGGATCTGCCCTGGAGCCAGGAAGTGACCTGGATCAAAGTAAAAGTAAAGACCAGACTTCCCTCAAAGAGAACCACAGCCATCCTTAGCAATAGTGCGGTCCTGAGCTCCTCTGGTGAGAACAGTTTAGTTCCTATCAGGATAGGCAGTGCGCCAAGCTTCTCTAGGAGACTCAACAGTGCGCCTCTTCCTCTCCAGCTCTCTTTTTTATGCCGTTGGCAACAATCCTCGGGGAGGTCCTCCTCACCCAGCACCACACAGATTCAGTTCAGCTGGGTGTTACAAATTGACTGCCAGTTGTCAATTCACCACAAGTACCTTTCTTCCGCATCTAATTTGTGCACACTTTTTATTATGCAAGGATGCTGAATATTTTCAAATGCTTTTGCTACACCTATTGAGATGACTGTATGCTATTTATACTTCATTTTGCTAATGTGGTAGATCACATTTCTTGACTTAAGTTTACTGAATCATCTTTACATCCCTGGGATAACATCCTGCTTGAATATGGTTTATGATTTTTTTATGTGTTATTGAATCTGGTTTGCTAATATTTGGTTGAGAATTTATGCTTATCAGAAATATTGGCCTGTAACATTCTTTTCATGAAATATTTTTGTCTGATTGTGGTATACTTATAAAGTTCCTTTAGAAGGATAATAAAGTTACTTTTTAAAAAAAATAATTTAAGAAATGTTTATGTTAGTTCCTCTTTAAATGTTTGATACGATTCAACCGTGGGAATTATGGGCAGGTTTTTTCTTTTGATGGGAGACTTGTTATTATTGATTCATTTTTTAATTCATTATTTATCTTTAGATTTGCTATTCATGATTCAGTCTTAGCAGGCTACATGTATCAGGGAATTTAATGATTTCTACCAGATTATCCAGTTTGTTGGTGTATAGTTATTCGTAATCATTTCTTTATAGTTTTGTACTGTCAGTGGTATGTCTTCTTTATATTTCTTATTTTGTTTATTTGACTGTACTCTTTTTCTTAGCCTACCTAAAAGTTGGAAATTTTGTTTATCTTCTCAACTCTGTTTAGTTTTTAAATTTATTCTATTGTTTACTAGTATCTGTTTCATTTGTTTGTATTCTTATTTTTTATATTTTTTTCTATTGACTTCATTCTTAGTTGTTTCTTTCTGTGGTTATTATTATAAGATATAAAACATTAAGTTTGTTTATTTGAGATTTCTTTCTTTCTTTCTTTCTTTCTTTCTTTTGGATACTAGTATTTGTTGCAATAAAGTTCCCTCTTAAAAGCTTTGGCTGTACTGTATAAGTCTTTTGTGTGGTTTTTCTATTCTTGTTTATTTTAAGATATTTTTAAACTTTCTTTTGATTTCTTTTACCCATTGGTTGTTCAAGAGCTTGGCGTTTAATTTCTATATATTTGTGGTTTTTCCATGATTTTTCCTGTTAACTGATTTCTAGTTTCATAACATTGTGGTCAGAAAAGACACTTGATATCTGTTATGGTTTGTGCCTCGATGTGCCTCCAAAGTCTCCTGCAGTCATTGGGGGCACACTGTTTTGAAGTGGCTGAATTGAGTCATGATCTAATACTGGGATTAAGGGCTTGAGTGCTACACCTGCCCTAGAATGGGTAGCCTTGCGTACACTGTAAGGGAAAGAAAGATGCTTGCTCTTCTCTCCTCTCCTCTTTTGTTGTTATAGAATCTTCTGGTGCCATGAATGGGTGTCTCATGCCATGTGCCCCTGCTTTGGAGCCAGCTGATTATGGACTGAAACCTTTACAAACTGTGAGCTAAATAAATTTTTCTTCCTTTTGACTTTGGATGTCAGATATTTTGTCCCAGGAATGAGAGAAAAGTAACTAAAACAGAAGTACCAGAAGTGAGGTTGTTACTGTGACTACACCTAACCATGTGATTCAGGAGCCTTTGGAAATGCCTTGTGGGAAGGTTGGAAAGTTTTAGAGCTCAGACTTTCAGAGCTGAAAAAGTAGCAATGGAATGCCTTAGGCTGTTCTGTATGGGAGATTCTGACTAGAGTGTAGAAGACCAACGCTGATAGAAATCCTGACATTGAAGACCAGGCTTGGGAGATTTCTTTTGGGGAGAAGGACTTTGATGGACATTGGACTCTAGATGATGTGTGTTATGGCTTGGCAGAAAGGTTGTCTGCATTTTGTTCATGTCTGGAGTCTTTGCCTGAGACTAAGATTAAAGGCAACAGACTTACTGTTGATGTCCGGTTGTCTTAATGTAAAGTACTGTGTTGCCTATGTTGTCCTGTTCTGATCTGCTCTGTTCTGCCCTCTTTTGTTTTATTCTCTTTAAAATAAATTTTTTTAAAAAGGGCAGCAGACTAATTAATTTGGCAGAGGAAATTTCTTTTTCTTTTTTTTAAATTTTATTTTAAAGAGAATAAGACAAAAGAGGGCAGTACAGAGCAGATCAGAACAGGACAACATAGGAAACACAGTACTTTACATTAAGACAACTGGACATCAACAGTAGCTATCACAATATCTCTTACTCTGCTATAGTTGAGTATAGTTTCAAATACAATAATATCAAACATAACAAAATTGTATAAAGCCATGCAAAGAGTGAAAGAATTACAGGGCTTTCTGAACCGAATAACAGAAAATGATCAATGGGTACTATAATATCTCATTTTCGATAGAAAAATTTTGTTTAAACTATCATACATATTCAAATCCCAATAAGACACAATGTGATAGATAGAACCAATGGTGGTAGAAAAATAGAAGCATGGTAGGACTTCTAAGAAGGATGATATTAAATCAGCAATAGCTGTCATAATGTTTTGTTTTCTTCAAAACACCTGTTCATATCATCACACATGATATAGTCAAACAAAACAGAATAAAACCATTCCAGTTATGATTGAAAACATTGAAAGGCTTCAAAGCTATGAGATGGGGACTCATGCTTACCATAAAATCTTATATACTCTTATCAACTCTCATACTAGGGAGACTGTACTGTATTTACACTGGTGAGTTTGGTTTATTTCACTTAAGAGAATGGTCTCAAGTTGTGTCCATTTATTTATAAATATCTCAATGTGATCGTTCTTGATAGCTGCATAGTACTCCATTGTATAAAAATACCACAATTGTTTTATCCATTCCTCAGTTGATAGGCACTTAGGTTGTTTCCAGGATCTGGCTATTACAAATTGTGCTGCTATAAACATGGGTGCACATATATCACTGTGGTATGGTGTTTTCAGTTCTTCTGGGAATATGCCCAGAAGTGGAATAGCTGGGTCAAATGGAACTTCCAAACCCAGCCTTTTGAGGAATCTCCAGTCTGACCGCCACAGTGGTTGCACCAGTCTACACTCACACCAACAGTCCAAAAGAGTTCCTTTTTCCCCGCAGCCTCTCCAACACTTGTTGTTGGTAGTATTTTATATCCTGGCCATTCTTTCTGGAGTGAGACGGAATCTCAGTGTGGTTTTAATTTGCATTTCTCTCATGACTAATGATGATGAACATTTCTTCATGTATTTATTTGCCATTCATATTTCTTTACCTGTGAAATGTGTATTCATTTCAGATGCCCATTTTTGGATTGGGTCTTTGAATTTTGAGGGTCTGACTTTCTTTAATTCTTTATAAGTTATAGACAGAAGTCCTTTGTCTGAGGAACTGTCCATGAAGATTTTTTCCCAATTTGTGGGTTTTCTTTTCACTCTGCTGGAAATCTCTTTTGACATGCAGAAACTCTTTAATAAGATGTGGTCCCAGTTATTGATTCTGGGAAGCATTTCCCATGTAGTTTGGTTCTTGTTCATGAATTTTCTCCCTACCCCTATATCTTTGAGATTTTTAGCTACTATGTCTTTCAGCAGATTTAGTGTTTCTGTTTTAAGATTTAGATCTTTGATCCATTTAGATTTTAGTTTAGTGTCTGGTGATAGACATGGGTCTAGTTTTAGTCTTCTGCATATGGATAGCCAATATTTCCAGCACCATTTGTTAAAGAGACTGTTGTTTTTCCAACAAGCATGTTTGGCCCCTTTATCAAATATAAGGTGGTTGAGTGAGTTTGTGGTTGTGGTTGTATCTTCTAATCTATTCCACTGATCCTGCAGTCTGTTTTTATTCCAGTACCATACTGACTTTATTATTATAGCTTTGTAGTATAATTTCAAGTTGGGGATTGTGATGCCTCCTGCCTTGCCTTTGTTGCTTAGAATTGCCTTGCTATTTTAGGTCTCTTCTGGTTCCAGATGAATTTTAGGAGTGATTTCTCTAGATCTATGAGGTATGTTAGTGGTATTTTGATTGGGATTGCATTGAATCTGTATAGTAATTTTGGGAGAATGGCCATTTTTACAATGTTTGTTCTTCCTATCCATTAACAGGGGATGTCTTTCCATTTTCTGGGGTCCTCTTCGAGTTCCTTTTTCAGGGTATTATAATTTTTGCTGTATAGCTCTTTTACTTCTTTTGTGAGATTAATTCCTAAGTATTTCATTTTTTTTGGATGCTAGTGTAAAGGGAGTAGCTTCTCTTATTTCTCTCTCAGTACTTTTGTTGTTAGTGTATAGAAATGCTATTGATTTTTGAGTATTGACTTTGTATCCAGCTACCTTGCTGAATTTATTTATTATATCTAGGAGTCTTTCACTAGAGTTTTGGGCATCTTCTATATAAAGTATCATGTCATCTGCAAATAATGGTAATTTAACTTCTTCTTTTCCTATCTTTATTCCTTTTATTTCTCTTTCCTGTCTTATTGCTCAGGTTAGTATTTCCAGTACTATGTTGAATAGGAGTGGTGATAATGGACATCCCTGTCTTGTGCCTGATTTTAAGGTAAAGGCTTTCAGTTTTTGAACATTTAATATGATGCTTGCTGTTCGTTTGTCATAGATGGCCTTTACCATATTGAGATAAAGACCTTCTATTCCAATTCTCTGTAAGGTTCTTATCATGAATGAGTGTTGGACTTTATCAAAAGCTTTTTCTGCATCTATAGAGATGATCATGTGGTTCTTCCTTTTGGCTCTATTGATATGGTGGATTACATTTATTGTTTTGCGTATATTGAACCATCCCTGCATTACTGGGGTGAATCCCACTTGGTCATGGTGTATAATCTTCTTGATGATTTGCTGCATCCTGTTTGCCAATATTTTATTGAGAAGTTTTGCATCTATGTTCATTAGGGAGATTGGCCTATAGTTCTCTTTTTTAGTTGAGTCTTTCTCTGGTTTTGATACTAGAGTGATATTTGCTTCCAGGAATGAATTAGAAAGAATTGTTTCCCTTTCAATTTCATTGAAGAGTTTCAGGAGTGTTGGAAATAAGTCTTCTTTGTATTTTTTGTAGAATTCTGCAGTGAATCCATCTGGGCCTGGACTCTTCTTTGTAGGCAAGGACTTAATTACATTTTCAATTTCAGTAATAGAAATTGGGTTACTCAGCAGTTTTACATCTTCCTGATCCAGCTTTTGTAGTTCATATGTATCTAGGAATCTGTCCGTTTCTTCTGTGTTATCGAACCTATGAGAGTAGAGGTTTTCAAAATAGGTGTTGATGATCTTCTGTATTTCCACTGAGTCTAGAGTAATTTCACCTTTTTCATTTCTTATTGCATGAATTTGAGTTTTTTCTTTCCTTTTTAAAATAAGGTTGGCCAGGGGCTTATCAATTTTATTTATTCTTTCAAAGAACCAACTGTTTGATTCATTGATCCTTTGTACTGTTTTCTTAGTCTCTATTGCATTAATTACTGCTCTGATCTTTATAATTTCCTGCCTTCTTTTGGCTTTTGGCTTTGCTTGCTCTTCTTTTTCTAGATGTTTGAGTTGTAGCATCAGGTTGTATATTTGTGTTCGTTCTGTTTTCCTGATGTGGGAACTCAATGCAATAAATTTTCCTCTCAGGACTGCTTTCATTGCATCCCACAAAATCCGGTCAGTTTTGTTTGTATTTTCATTTACTTGTAGATATTGTTTAATTTGTTCTTTAATTTCCTCTGTGACCCACTGATTGCTCAAGAGTGTATTATTCAGTTTCCATGTGTTTGTAGGTTTTTTGCAATTTCTTTTATCATTAATTTCTAGTTTCACAGCACTATGATCTGATAACATGCATGGGATAATTTCAATTCTTTTGCATTTACTTAAATATGTTCTGTGGGCTAGTATATGGTCTATTTTA